>BQNB010073329.1:0-32155 GCA_026074375.1 Tanacetum coccineum
GTCGCTCGTTCGATCGGCTCGTTCGATCGGTCGTTCGATCGCTCGTTCGATCCGCTCGTTCGATCACCTAGTTCGGTCCGCTCGTTCGATCGTCTAGTTCGGTCCGCTCGTTCGATCGTCTAGTTCGGTCCGCTCGTTCGATCGTCTAGTTCGGTCCGCTCGTTCGATCACGCTAGTTCGATCGCTTGTTCGGTCGCTGAGGTTTTCCGCTCGTTCGATCGTTGAGGTTTTCCGCTCGTTCGATCGTCTAGTTCGAGTCCGCTTGTTCGATCACCTAGTTCGATCCCGCTTGTTCGATCGCTGCGATTTGTCACTCGTTCGATCGATACGTTTTTCCACTCGTTCGATCGATACGTTTTGCCACTCGTTCGATCGATACGTTTTTCCACTCGTTCGATCGTCTAGTTCGGACCGCTCGTTCGATCGTCTAGTTTGGTCCGCTCGTTCGATCGATACGTTTTTCCACTCGTTCGATCGATACGTTTTTCCACTCGTTCGATCGATACGTTTTTCCACTCGTTCGATCGATACGTTTTTCCACTCGTTCGATCGATACGTTTTTCCACTCGTTCGATCGATACGTTTTTCCACTCGTTCGATCGTAACGTATTTTCTTCACTTTTTTCGTTCTTCTCTTCTTGTTACCCGCGTTTCCAACAACAAAATGAGCCACGAAAAAAGTATTTATGCCGAGTGATGAATCAACCTAGCTGCCGAAATCAATATGCTTACCACACCAAAAAAAACCACGAAATCCACCCGAGGCGATTGATACCAATTGTAGGAACCCGTTTAATACTTCCACTTCATAACCCGAACCACGAAAACAAGAAAAGAGAAGAGAGAGAGGCGAAATGTAGAGAGAGAGTAGAGAGAGAGTTGAGAGAGAAAAAGGAAAAAATATATTTTGTGAAATTATAAAACTAGATATTTTCTAATGAAAATATCTATATATATATTTAGATATTTTAGAAAATATCTAAATATATATATACCCCTACACATTTAATGTGACGCGCGGGATATATAACTAGGACCCGGGCTCGGGTTTTGCTTTGGGATTAAACCCAAAACATATACAATATTAGATTATCTATCGAGCCCGATTCCCGATAATATTTAATTACAACATTAACTAATTAAAGACCGAAGCTCCATCGTAGAGTGACCGAGCTTCCTTGTTCGACTCAATAAATTGAGGCTAACAGATATCTAGTTTTTAGTAGTGTATTTTTAGCTTAAATTTCAGCTTATTGTATTTTGCTTATTATAACTTCATTTTAATAGCTTATAAACCTGTTATCATTAATAAAATATCAATTTCCTTTTAAATTTTGTGCTGAATTTATGCTTTTACTTTCATGCAATTTCGTCTAAAATGTGTTTGGATATGACTTAATAAGCTCAATAAGCTCTTAATTACCTAATAAGCTAATACTTATTTAGTTAAGCTATCTTTTAGCTTAATTGAATAAGTTGTTTCACTTAAATCCTTTCAAAAGTTATCATAAGCTAAGAATGGAAGATAAGCCAGAATGGATGGGCTTATAGTACTTTACCAGCTTATAAAAATAAGCTCGAGCTTGTAGATTAAGCTCTAAAGAGCAGTTTTAGTCCTTGTTTTGAGCAAAGGACAAGGTACAATCACTTTTACCTTTTTAGCTTAATTTCTGTTTTAGCTCATCAAACTGCTTAATCTATGCTTATTAGTGTTAAAATGTGCTTAATCTGTCTATATTGCTCGGAGGGAAGCCGCACGGATATGTAATCGGAGACTTTTTGCATTATTATACATTCGATAAAACTTCTTTTGAAAATTTTGTCATGTCTAAACACTTGTGTTATTTTGAAACTTTTGGGACCTGTTTAGCAAACTATGATATTTTTAATGTATCAAATGTGAAACATTTTGAAATATATTTTAAAACGTCCCCTTTTGAGGTCGTTTTTCGTGACATGTACTTTGTGACCATGAAGTAGCACCCCAATTGTTACCATTTCGCTGCTTGTCTGATTTTTGGGGGTGATACACTATTTGTGGTATTCAAATCAGTTTCATAAGCTCTAATTTAGTCTAAATGTTAGTTTTATTAAGATTAGAATAGGGTTCGTTAAGTTTTCTAGTTTATTTTATCAAAATCTCAAGTCTGCTAGTCCTAGAGTTGTTTTAAACTGATTATAAGTTGGATTTATGAAAAGTGTACTTAAGGTGTGAATTTTGTGCTCAGAATGGAACTCTTTTGAATCATTGTAAATCTGTTTTGGGTTTGAAGTCTTTGGAAAAACCTTTAGAGTATCTCAGATCAAAAAAAGTCAAGTTAAGTTAGTTAGATGGTTGTTCTTGAAAGTCTGAATTTGCATATCATTTGAGGTCATTTCCTAGCTTAATTTAGGTTAATTTTAGTTGAATTTAGCTTATTGTAGTTTGTTTTCAATCTGTCTCAAGTTTTCAGTTTGTCAAAATAGCTTTTGAGTCTTAATTTTAAGCTTCAAAAGAGTCATATTCAACACAAAAAGTCCAAAGGCAAGAAGTGGTAAACTGCAATTTTCATTTGTCTTTTCTAGCTTATTTCCTAAACCAATTTTCTAAATTCAAGCTTATTAATGTTATTTGGGCCTAGTTCTTTTTTTGTTTTTAGTTTTTAGCTTATTCCTAGTGCTTATTAGTTCATTAACTTAGCTTAAAAATGTGGTAAAAGTCTTTTAAGTTTTTTTAGTCAAACTGTCTAAATTAGCTTAGTTGTTTTTCAGCTTATTTCATTCATTTATTTTTAGTCTTTAGTGCTTATTAAGTCTAGTTCTAGGTTTATGTCTAGCTTATTGGTCTTAGAGTTAGCTTATTAGTCTTATTGAGCCAACTAGGTTTAACTAAATCAAAACAAGTCTTAAAATAGCCAACTGTCAACTTTTGATTGACTTTTTCTAGCTTATTAATAAGTTCTGGGTTAAGTCTCTTAATTAAATTTGCTTATTTTTCCTTAATCTTTAGCTTTTTCAAAAAGAAAAATTTTTAAAAAATGTTTTGCAAAAAGGGACAGTCACAGGACTCAAAACTGTGACCTCTCCCTCAACACACACAAACACCTTAAGATTGCGCCCTTGGGTCTTTTTCATTATACCTTTGTTACATTTATTTCTTTTACTAGTTTAGGTTTTAGCTTATTTTGCTTATTCATTTTTCAGAGCTTTTTGATTTGTTTTTCTTTGTAAACTTCAAAAATAGTGTCTAGTATTTTTATAATTTTTCTCAAATTTTTAGGATTAAGTTTAGTATTTTTTGTTTAATTTTTTGTCTTATTTAGTTTTAAATATAATTTTAATTAATTTAAAAATCTAAAAAATTATTTTCTGCTTTAAAAAAAATAGTTTAATACATTTTAGTTTAAGTAATTTGCATTTTGAGTTTTAAAAGTCTTGTTTTTGTCATTTTTAGTTAATTAGTTACTTTTAGTTATTAATTAATTTTTTTTAAATGTCGTTTGGATTTTAAATTGCTTTTATTCTTAGATTAGCATGCCTTTATGTGCTTTCTTTTTGCGTTATTAGATTTAAAATACAAAATTTAAAATTTTGATTATTCAAGCACCCGATCACGAACTGAAACAAGATTTTCAATATTCACGCTTCGTTGGGAAAACGACCCAGGAACGATTTGAATTTTATCCTTTCCTAAGGGTAATTTTCTCATCAATACTTTCCAGAATTATATTTTATTAGTGATTAGTTTATTACTCTGTCACAAGAGTAATTTTCCTATTTATTTATATTATATATATACTATAACTGTTGAATCAATTTTTGGCGCCGCTGCCGGGGATGTGTGAAATAATTATCGCGTCGAAGTTTGAAGATTAGTGCATTGAAAACCCTTCCCCGTGAAGTTATCATTTATTTGTGAATATATAATTTCACAAAAAATAAAATAAGCAAATTTAATTAAGAGAAGTTATCAACTTAATGTAAAATATATATTTCCCCCGTGAAGTTATCAACTTAATGTAAAATATATATTCACAAAAAAAATAATAAAGAAATGTAAAATATATATTCATAAAAAAAATGATAACTTCACGGGGAAGGGTCTTCAATGTACTAATCTTCAAACTTCAATGCGATAATCGTTTCACACATCCCCGACAGGGGCACCAAAAACTGATTTAACAGTTATAGTATATATATAATATAAGTAAATAGGAAAATCACTCTTTAGATAGAGTAATAAGCTAATCACTAATAAAATATATTTCCGGAAAGTATTGATGAGAAAATTACCCTTAGGAAAAGATAAAATTCAAATCGTTCCCGAGTCATGATCCCAACGAAGCGTGGATATTGAAAATCTTGTTTCGGTTCGTGATCGGGTGCTTAAATAATCAAAATTTTGAATTTTGGATTTTAAATCTAATAATGCAAAAGGAAAGCACATAAAGCCATGCTAATCTAAGAATAAAAGCAATTTAAAATCCAAACGACATTTAAAAAAAAACTAATTAATAACTAAAAGTAACTAATTAACTGAAAATGACAAAAATAAGACTCTTAAAACTCAAAATGCAAATTACTTAAAATAAAATGTATTAAACTATTTTTTTAAAGAAGAAAATATTTTTTTAGATTTTTAAACTAATTAAAACTATTTTTAAAACTAAATAAGACTAAAAATACTAAACTTAATCCAAAAAATTTGAGAAAAAATATAAAAATACTAGACACTATTTGTGAAGTTTACAAAGAAAAACAAATAAAAAAGCTATTACCAATAAGCTGTGAAAAATCAATAAGGAAAATAAGCTAAAACCTAAACTAGTATAAGAAATAAATGTAACAAAGGTATAATGAAAAAGACCCAAGGGCGCAGTGTTAAGGGGTGTGTGTGTTGAGGGAGAGGTCACAGGTTCGAGTCCTGTGATTGTCCCTTTTTGCAAAACATTTTTTTTTCTTTTTGAAAAAGCTAAAGAGTATATAAAAATAAGCAAATTTAATTAAGAGACTTAAGCCAGAACTTATTAATAAGCTAGAAAAAGTCAATCAAAAGTTGACAGTTAGCTATTTTAAGACTTGTTTTGATTTAGTTAAACCTAGTTGGCTCAATAAGACTAATAAGCTAACTCTAAGACCAATAAGCTAGACATAAACCTAGAACTAGACTTAATAAGCACTAAAGACTAAAAATAAGTGAATGAAATAAACTAAAAAACAACTAAGCTAATTTAGACAATTTGACTAAAAAAACTTAAAAGACTTTTACCACATTTTTAAGCTAAGTTAATGAACTAATAAGCACTAGGAATAAGCTAAAAACTAAAAACAAAAAAAGGAATAGACCCAAATAACACTAACAAGCTTGAATTTAGAAAATTGGTTTAGGAAATAAGCTAGAAAAGACAAATGAAAATTGCAGTTTACCACTTCTTGCCTTTGGACTTTTTGTGTTGAATATGATTATTTTGAAGCTTAAAATTAAGACTCAAAAGCTATTTTGACAAACTAAAAACTTGAGACAGATTGAAAACAAACTACAATAAGCTAAATTCAACAAAAATTAACCTAAATTAAGCTAGGAAATGACCTCAAATGATCTGCAAATTCAGACTTTTAAGAACAACCATCTAACTAACTTAACTTGACTGTTTTTGATCTAAGATACTCTAAAGGTTTTTCCAAAGACTTAAAACGCAAAACAGATTTACAATGATTCAAAAGAGTTCCATTCTAAGCACAAAATTCACACCTTAAGTACACTTTTCATAAATCCAGCTTATAATCAGTTTAAAACAACTCTAGGACTAGCAGACTTGAGATTTTGATAAAATAAACTAGAAAACTTAACAAAACATATTATAATCTTAATAAAAATAACATTTAGACTAAATTAGAGCTTATGAAACTGATTTGAATACCACAAACAGATTTCAACCTTATTTTACCATATTTAAGCCCTTAACCCAAACACCCCTTTAAAACATGTAAATCCAATTTTAAGCTAAAAGAGACCTTAATAAGCTTCAAAATGCTAAAACATAATAAAAACTAACAAAATTAAGGATAAATAAGCAATAACCTTTTAGAAATAAGCACTATTTATTAAGCTAAGCTTATAAGCATTTAAACTATGAATTGGAAAGTTTCTAATTAATACTCAAAACAAGCTAAATCTAAACTATAAACTAGACATAATAAGCTATCATTAGACAGATTAAGCACATTTTAACACTAATAAGCATAGATTAAGCAGTTTGATGAGCTAAAACAGAAATTAAGCTAAAAAGGTAAAAGTGATTGTACCTTGTCCTTTGCTCAAAACAAGGACTAAAACTGCTCTTTAGAGCTTAATCTACAAGCTCGAGCTTATTTTTATAAGCTGGTAAAGTACTATAAGCCCATCCATTCTGGCTTATCTTCCATTCTTAGCTTATGATAACTTTTGAAAGGATTTAAGCGAAATAGCTTATTCAGTTAAGCTATAAGATAGCTTAACTAAATAAATGTTAGCTTATTAGGTAATTAAAAGCTTATTGAGCTTATTAAGTCATATCCAAACACATTTTAGATGAAATTGCATAAAAGTAAAAGCATAAATTCAACACAAAATTTAAAAGGAAATTGACATTTTATTAATGATAAAAGGTTTACAAGCTATTAAAATGAAGTTACAATAAGCAAAATACAATAAGCTAAAATTTAAGCTAAAAATACACTACTAAAAACTAGATATCTCTGTGTGAAATCTTGCCACTATTTATAGCTGGCGAGGAAGGTTCTAGGCCATGAGGAGCGTCCCAAAAGCTCTAATCTCATCCCTTGATTGCTAACAAACTCCAAATCCATCCATTTAAACCCTTAGATTGCCTCCACGTATTTTCAACCAATATGATACCTCAGGATAGCCAGCGTGGCCTAGGAATGATGTACTACTTGCCACATAAGCTTTCTAGAAGAGAGGGGGCGTGTGGAGGGAAGAATTAACCATTGTTACTCGTTTTTGTTGCAATGTAAAAGTAGAAGGGAATGATGAATAGTATTTTTTGACTGTTTAATAAGATTGACTTGGACAAGTTTGGGCTTATATTTATTAAATGGGCTTGGATTGGTAAGATTGGGCTAGGGCTTTTATTTGTATAGTTTGAGTGTTTATGGGCTGATCCGGCCCAATAAATGGGTACGGGTTGGCCCATTAAAGATGAATACGTCCTCGGCTTCGTTTTCTCACGCTCTTCCAATCTCGTGCTCGTTTTTGTCCATTTGGCCATATTTTGTCCTTTTGTGAATATCCGTTACCTGCACAACACAATTAACAAAACAGACAAATACAACGTATTTTCTATTTATTTTTGGTCATTTAAGCTCCTTTTTATAAAGAAAAGTGATATGTGATTAAACACATATCAAAATAAAATTGATTCAACAGTTATAGTATATATATAATATAAGTAAATAGGCAAATTACTCTTGTGACAGAGTAATAAGCTAATCACTAATAAAATATATTTCCGAAAAGTATTGATGAGAAAATTACCCTTAGGAAAGGATAAAATTCAAATCGTTCCCGAGTCGTTTTCCCAATGAAGCGTGAATATTGAAAATCTTGTTTCGGTTCGTGATTGGGTGCTTGAATAATCAAAATTTTGAATTTTGGATTTTAAATCTAATAACGCAAAGGGAAAGCACATAAAGGCACGCTAATCTAAAAATAAAAGCAATTTAAAATCCTAACGACATTTAAAAAAACTAATTAATAACTAAAAGTAACTAATTATCTAAAAATGATAAAAATAAGACTCTTAAAACTCAGAATGCAAATTAAAAATCCTAACGACGTTTAAAGCAATTAACAATTTAAAACAAACTAATTATCCAAATAAGACAAAATAAACCTCTAAAAACTCAAAATGCAAATTTCTTAAACTAAAATGTATTAAATTAATTTTTTAAAAACAGAAATTATTTTTTTATATTTTTTTGAATTTTTAAACTATTTAAAATAATTTTTATAACACACCGAGACTAAAAATTAAATTAAAAATACCAAACTTAATCCTAAAATTTTAAGAAAAATAATAAAAAATACTAGACACTATTTTTGAGGTTTACAAGGAAAAACAACTCAAAAGGCTAACACCAATAAGTTGCTAAAATTGAAATAAGCTTAATAAGCTAACAACTAACTTGCATATAAGAAATAAATGGAACAAAGCAATAATGAAAAAGTCTCAAGGGCGCAGTGTTAAGGTGTGTGTGCTGTGAGGGGGAGGTCACAGGTTCGAGTCCTATGACTGTCCCTTTTTGCAAAATATTTTTTTATTTTTCTTTTTGAAAAAGCTATAGAATAAGCTAAAATAAGAAACTTTAATAAAGGACTTAATTGCCAGAACTTATTTATAAGCTCAAAAAAGACATTTAAAAGTGACAGTTTGGCTTAGTAAAGACTTTTAGATAATAAGCTCAAACTGTTTGGATTTTCTTGACTCAATAAGTAAAAAGAAAACTAATAAGCTAAAAACGGAACTAAACCTAGACCTAATAAGCACTAAGGACTGGAAATAAGCAAAAACAAAAAGCTGAAAAGCACCCAAAAGGCATTAAGACAGTTGACACAAAAAGAGGTTTAAAGGAATCTTTACCAATGTTTAAGCTAAGATTAAGAACTAATAAGCTGTAAGAATAAGCTAAAAAGTAAAAAAAATAAAGAACTAGACTCAAATAACACTAATAAGCTTGAATTAAGCAAATTATCTAAGGAAATAAGCTAGAACAAACAAGATAAAAAAATGGCAGTTACTCAACTTGTTTTTGGAATTTTTGTTTTGAAATGACAACTTGTAGCTTAAAATTAAGACTCAAAAACTATTTTTGGCCAACTAAAAACTCAAAACAGATTGAAAACAAACTACAATAAGCTAAATTCAACAAAAATTAACCTAAATTAAGCTAGGAATTGACCTCAAATGATCTGCAAATTCAGACTCTAAAGAACAAGCTAATAAACTACAAATTACTTGACTGTTTTTTATCTAAGACACTCTAAAGGTTTTTCCAAAGACTATTGACTCAAAACAGATGTATAATGATGCTTATGAAACCAAATTTTGAGCTAAAAAACTACACCCTAAGCACACTTTTCATAAATCTAGTTAATAATCAGTTAGACCAACTTTAAAACTAGTAGACTTGAGATTTTGATAAGACAAACTAGAAAACTTAACAAAACCTATTCTAAGCTTATTAAGACTAGCATTTAGACTAAATTAGAGCTTATGAAAATACATTTGTTAACTACAAACAGCCTGCACTACCTTTTATCATACTAATGTTGCTTAACCTAAACACCCCTTTAAAACTTGAAAATCTACTTTTAAGCTAAAACAGATCTAAATAAGTTTTGAATTGTGAAAATAGATGAAGTACTATGATTATTGAAGACAAATAAGCAAAATCCTAAGAAGAATAAGCACTCTATCATAAGCTAAACTAATGAGCAGTTTTAACTATCAAATGAGTAGTTTGATATAAAACTCAAGTTAAACTAATTCTAATGATGTAAACTAGAAATTTAAGACATAATAAGCTAACATAAGACAGATTAAGCATATTTAAACACTAATAAGCACAGATTAAGCAGTTTAACAAGCTAAAGCAGAAATTAAGCTAAAAGTGGTAAAATAGAAAAAGTAAACATACCTAGTCTTTTGCTCAAAACAAGGACATATAAATGCTCTTAAGAGCTAATCTACAAGCTCCAGCTTATTTTCATAAGCTGGTATGGTCCCATAAGCCCATCCATTTATGGCTTATCTTCCTTTAAGCTTATTATGACTTTGTAAGTGATTTGAATGATTAGCTTATTCAGTTAAGCTTTAAACAAGCTTAACTGAATAAGAACTAGCTTATTAAGTAATTAAGAGCTTATTGGGCTTATTAGGTTACTTCTAAACAAATTTAAACCAAATTGCATAAAACATAAAAACTGAATTCAATACACAATATAAAAGTAAACTAAAATTTTATTAATGATTAAAAGATTACAAGCTTTGAAAACGAAATTACAATGAAGAAAATACAATAAGCTCTAAATTTAAGCTAACTACTAAAAACTAGATATCATAACTACGTGAATTAAGCCTCTATTTATAGTGACGAGAAGAAGGTTCTAGGCCATGAGGAGCGTCACCCAGCTCTAATCCAAGCCCTTCAATCATAACAAACTTCAATCCGCTTATTTGAGCCCTTAGATCATCTTCCACGTTTCTCAGCCAATAGGACACCTTGGGATTGCCAAGGTGTCATAAAATGATGTAAGAGGCAGCCACGTAAGCCTTCTAGATGGATTCGTGAGTGGGAGGGAAAGATTTTACCCGTACATCTATTTTTTTGTAGTGTAAAAATGAAAGAGATGGATGAACAGTGATTTTTTTAAGCGCGTTTTTATTGTTTGATTGGATCCAGGCTTTGGGCTTAATTTATTTGGGCTTGGACTGGTATGGTTTGGACTTGGAATTATTATTAAGCTTATATTTTGGATAAGGGCTTGGTATAATTTAAATATTAATGGGTTGGCCCAATAAAAATGAATACGTCATCGGCTTTGTTTCCTCACGCTCTTCCAATTTCGTGCTCGATTTTGTCCTTTTTAGCCATATTTTTGTCATTTTGTGAATATCTGTAACCTGCACAACACAATTAACAAAACAGACAAATACAATGTATTTTCTATTTGTTTTTGGTTATTTAAGCTCGTTTTAATAAAGAAATTGGGTCTATGCTGATTTAAACAACAAATCAATTCCCCCATACTACGCTATTGCCGTGTCCTTACGCAATGATATAAATACACATTTTAAAAACCAAAAATTTCAATCCCCACGCAATGATATAAATACACGTATAGAAAACTAAAAATTTCAACCCCCTAGACTAATTACCTTGAAAAGTAGCTAAGTGTTCATCAGAAGGGATTAAGAAATTACTAGTTTTAAAACGCCCTGATTTACCATTTCTTTATATTATATATATATATAAATATATATAATTTTACTTTATAAGTGACAACATGTTTGACTTTCATTATTTAATTATAACTTTTAGGATCACAGAACAAGAAACACTTTTAAATAGTGTCCAAAAGGATAAATTAATCGTCCTCGATTTTTCACCCTCCCCAAACCAAGCTTAAAAACGAAATCATTGTTAATTACAAGTTAAGATGCTAACACTACTCGTAAATGCAAATTGTGTACGCATAGCTACTTTCCGCTCCCTTATTCCTAAATCTTCTAAGAGTTTTATTCTTATTATTGGTGATAAATAAATTACGTCCTTATTTATATAAAGTAAACCTGGTTTAGACCATAATTAGTTTGAAATGCTTTCCTAAAGAGACGATATGGTGAGAATAAGGTCCACATTAAGGTTCTAATTTCGCATAATTTAGGGGTTATCCTTTTTATTTCATCCGAAACAACTCAACTACAAGTCCAGAGACGGAGGCTTTATTTAGATAACTCCGGAGTCGAAATTTGGCTTTATTATTTTATTGATTATTATTTTGTATTGATACATTTTTTCCCCCCGGTCCTTTAAACAATTTCCACATCGGTATGCGAGCCGACCATGGTCTAGGAGTCTTATTTTGACCAGGTGATCCTCGACCTTTTTGAAACTTCCACATCGGTATGCGAGCCGACCATGGTTCAGTAAACTTTTATTAGTCTCGGATTTATTATTCTTATTATTACATTCACCCTTTAAACGACTGTCACATCGGGCGCGAACCGACCATGATCCAGTGGTTTTATTTCGGCTTTGGTTTATTACATTATTATTATTATTATTATTATAGCCAAATTTCAAGTCCTGTGGTCTTTCAACTACCTAGACAACTGTAGCGAGTCGTCAAGAATCGATAGCCTATTTCCTCACAACACTGACAAAACCTCGATGTGTACCTTAATTTTACCAGAAGGTATCTCTATGAAGGGATTTAAACTAAAAATCACAAAAACCAAAGTAACTTTATTTATTTAACAATTATATAACGTTTATTAAGCTGGTGGGAGCAAAAAGCCACAATTAACCTTTATGAGCTCTAAAGAGATCCAACTACTCCACGCTTAGCATCTAACTTATATTAAACTCTATTATTTTTTGTTCTTCGCAAATTTATAATCTTTAACAAAAAGGTCTGCGAATACTTAGTCTAATAAAATCAAGCTTTGCATATTTAAAGTCTATTATGGAAACTTGCAAACTCTTGGCTTTTTAAGCTAGAATTCACGTTTTAAAGATTCTTGTATAAAAGACTAGCAAAAACTTAAATTTATATAGGTTAATAGACAAGCTAGAACGCAACATGCTCGATCAAGTCAAAATTTATTCTTATTCTCACCATCGGAAAGTCAAAAATTTATGTCAAAATACTTATTTTATTTTTGAAAAATTTTAATTTTGGCATAAAATCACATATTTTTTGTGGCAAAACGGGGTTACGTGAAGACAAACCAAATGCAAGTAAGACCAAATTGATAGATACCCCCCCATATTAGAACTAAATATCGTCCTCAATGTTTAAAGGGGTCTCTACGTAAATCTAAAGCCATGTATTAATTATGCTAATAGATAAACGTTAGTCAATAAGATCTAGGATATCAGATTCCCATATATAAGCATGCAAACGATAGAAGCTCGAGTGAACGTTGGACAAAACCACAAGCACGAAAGTCTTCATAATCCGAGGCAATCCTAAATATAAAACACAAGCTACAAAACACGAGAAAGGGAGAGGCGAGCCTCCTCACGTCACACTTATTAGAAAATAGAAAAAGAAAATAGAAACACGGGTTGCCTCCCAAGAAGCGCTTGTTTTTGTTAACTGAGTCACGAGCCTGACTCGACCCCGAGTTTAGTGGTCCATGGGGAAGGTTTGGAGATCCGGGACAACCATAGGTGGTATGTCCCCTCCAAAATAATGTTTGTGTCTATGACCGTTCACCTTGAAGTTTGGTCCGTCGGTTTGAGATAACTCGACGGTTCCATAGGGGAAAACTTAAGTAACGGTGAACGGTCCGGTCCAACGGGTTTTGAGCTTGCCCGAGAAGATCTTTAATCGAGAATTGAAGAGAAGAACTCGATCACCAACGTTGAAAACGCGGTTCTTAATCTTGGAGTCATGAATCTTCTTTGTTTTCTCTTTGTAGATTAAAGAGTTCTCGTAGGCTTGATCCCGGAGTTCATTTAATTCATTCATTTGAACTTTTCGGTGATCACCCGCGGACTTGAGATCAAAATTGCAATGCTTTAAGGCCCAATAGGCCTTGTGTTCAAGCTCGATAGGAAGATGACAAGCCTTTCCGTACACAAGCTTATAAGGAGTGCACCCGATGGGTGTCTTGAATGCGGTACGGAAGGCATTAAAGCATCATCTAACTTATCGGACCATGAAGCTCGATTTTCGCCTACGGTCCTTTCCAAGATACGTTTCAAACCACGATTTGAAACCTCCACTTGTCCACTAGTTTGTGGATGATACGCGGTAGAAAGACGGTGGGTAACTCCATACTTAAGCATGACCTTTGCGAATTGGTCATTGCAAAAATGAGTACCACGATCACTAATTATAGCAAGAGGAGTTCCAAATCTGGCAAAGAGAGATTTTAAGAATTTTATGACGACCCGGGCATCATTAGTGGGGAGTGATTTCGCTTCAACCCATTTAGACAAGTAGTCAACGGCCATGAGAATGTACTTGTTCCCTCGAGAAGACGAGAACAGTCTCATAGAGTCGATGCCCCATACGTCAAAGATCTCGCATACTGGAATTGTATTTTGGGGCATTTCGACCAATAGAAACCGAAATCAAAGACTTTCTTAGCGGTGTAGTTTGCACCATGATGTCCCCCGATGGGTCCATTATGGAAAGCCGTGAGGATATCAACGGCTTCTTGGCCGTAAACACATCGTCTAATCACTTGATCCGCACAAATTCTAAACAAGTAGGGGTCGTCCCAAAAATAATGCTTCACATCCTTAAAGAATTTTTTCTTTTGTTGGGACGACATCCTTTTCACTATAAAATTCCCCGCATGGTAATTTGCAATGTCAGCAAACCATGGGGTACTAGAATCACCATGAAAAGATATCATTCCAAAGATCTCGAGAGGAAAGGTTTCATTAATTTCCTTTTTCTCGAGATCACCTTGATGAGGATTTTCTAATCTTGATAAGTGGTCGGCCGCAAGATTCTCTGCTCCTTTTTTATCACGAATAATGACATCAAATTCTTGGAGTAGGAGAATCCATCGAAGCAATCTCGGTTTAGCATCTTGCTTAGCAAGAAGATATTTAAGAGCTGAGTGGTCCGTATATACTATGGTTTTTGACAAGACTAAATAAGACCGAAATTTCTTGAAAGCATACACCACGGCTAATAAGTCTTTCTCCGTAGTAGTATAATGAGCTTGAGCATCGGTCATAGTCTTGCTCGCATAGTGTATAGGCTGAAAATGTTTGGTCTTACGTTGCCCCAAGACTGCACCCACCGCAAAATCACTAGCATCACATATTATTTCAAAAGGTAGGTCCCAATCGGGGGCAACTAAAATCAAAGCTTCTGTTAATTTCGTCTTAAGAATTTCAAACACTTCAATACATTCTTTCGAGAAGATGAACGGGGTGTCTTTTTCTAGAAGATGGGTCATCGGCTGGGCGATTTTAGAGAAATCTTGAATAAATCGACGATAGAACCCGGCGTGACCTAAAAAACTGCAAACACCTTTGACGGAAGTGGGATGAGGTATCTTTGCTATTACATCAACTTTAGCTTTACCGACCTCAATCCCAGATTTAGAGATCTTATGGCCGAGGACAATGCCCTCTTTGACCATGAAATGGCACTTCTCCTAATTTAGAACTTGGTTGGTGTCTTCGCACTATTTTAGCATCATGTCTAAATGGGAGAGGCAAGATGAAAAGGAATCCCCAAAGACCGAGAAATCATCCATGAAGACCTCCATTGTTTCCTTGATCATGTCATGGAAAATAGCCATCATGCACCTTTGGAACTTGCCCGGAGCATTTCATAAGCCGAAAGGCATACGTCGATAGGCAAACGTCCCATAAGGGCAAGTGAAGGTGGTCTTCTCTTGGTCTGCCGAGTAATAGGAATTTGAAAAGTATCGGAAAAAATCCATCTAAAAGCAATAGTTTACGTTCCCCCCCCCCCCCATGCTAAACGTTCAAGCATCTGGTCCATGAAAGGTAACGGGAAATGATCTTTACGAGTAGCATCATTAAGCTTCCGGTAATCAATACAAACACGCCATCAGGTGACTAGCCTTGTAGGAATCAACTCATTATCTTCATTCGTTACAACGGTCATACCTCCTTTTTTGGGCACACAATGAACGGTGCTAATCCACGAACTATCGGAGATACAATAAATCAATCCGGCATCAAGGAGTTTGATAACTTCCTTTTTGATCACCTCATGAATTTTTAGGTTCACCCTTCTTTGATGTTGGACTGCCATTTTAAAGTCATCCTCTATTAATATTTTGTGAGTACAAAATTGAGGGTCAATGCCCTTAATGTCGGAGATTTTCCAAGCGATGGCACGCTTGTGTGACTTTAGAACCTTTAGAAGGCGGGCCTTCTCCTTATCTTTTATGTTTTTTGCAATTATGACGGGTAATTTATTAGTTCCCTCCAAAAATGCATACTCAAGATGAGAAGGTAGGTCCTTGAGCTCAAGCTTCGGAGGATCATCAATAGAAGATTTTATCATTTTAAGTTCCTCAAAATGAAGTTCTTTCGGAGGGAGAGGAGATTATGGATCATCGTTTAATAACTTCTCAACTAGAAGAATGTCTCCCTCTAGATCAAAGTCGGCATCATCAATTCTTATTGAAATTGAATCTCTTGTAAGACAAGCCTCGATCTCTTCCAAAACGAAGTCACTTCCCTCAAAAGGAGTGAGAGAGGGAGAAGAGGTAGTAATGATAGGATCTGAAGACGGAGTGGAATTGCCACTCTTAGAACTATCCAAAAATCCGAGCACCTCTTGAGCATACTCCTCACATGTAACGTCTATCACATCGATTTGATTAACCGATTCATCATCATATTTATAGGAGTATATCGAAGTGTGTCCGACATTAAATGTTACGTCTTCATCATTGACTCGAAGAGTTAACTCTTCACCGTGTACATCGATTAATGCTCGTGTCGTCCTCAAGAAAGGCCTCCCGAGAATGAGGGGTACCCGAGGATCGACATCATAATCAACTATAACAAAATCAGCCGGAAAATGAAACTTTCCTACTTTCACAAAGACATCTACGGCAACACCAACCGGATAAGCAACCAATCGGTTTGCGAGCTCGAGAGTCATGCGAGTAGGAGTAAGTTTCGGGAGCGAAAGCTTCTTCCATATGGAAAGAGGCATTAAGTTAATGCTAGTGCCAAGATCGGCTAAGGCTAAGCACTCATCTAGCTCCAAAAAATCACAAGGAATAAGAAACTTGTCGGGGTCTCTAAGTTTTTCGAGAAACTTTTTAAAAGCACCGCCAAACAATTCTCATTTAATGGAGTATTTTCCAATTTGAATAATTTCTCCTTATTATTAAAGAGACTCTTAAACGTAGAAGCGAACTTAAGCATGTGAAGAAGAGCATCCAAAAATCTAATGTCGAAATGTAGTCTTTAAAAGGTTTGAAGGAACTTCAACATTTGTTTATTAGCTTTCTCTTGGAGCTTTTGGTCGTTAAGCCTTGAAGGATAAGGAATCGAAGGTTTAGGATTAGGATTTGGAGCAACATCGTGCTCTGGAATAGGAACTTGGACAACCAGAGGTTGGACGTGTGCGGTACTTCCTAAATTTGTAGATTGCATCTTGGTAGTTTGATCTTGTCCTTTGTCGCCTCTGGTTTCCACGTTTCTGCTTCCTTCAGAAAAAGGAGAAGAAGTAGTGGAATTGTAGGTCTTTATAAGAAACACCACATTTGGGTAGTCAATTTGCTTTTTAAATATATATACTATAAATGAAAGAATAAATTTTTGGCGTCGCTATCAGGGAATGTGTGAAATGATTATCGCGTTGACGTTCCAAGCAAATAGTCGAACCCGAGCTTTAAACTATTGTAGAGACTCCCGTTGACACTATAGCGGATACACGTACTATGTCGAAATTACTCCAAGCACCCTAAGGATAAGACCTACAAATAGAGGAATACACGTACTATAGTATTTAAAAAACTGGTGTTTGCTTATAATGCATACAATTCCACCTACTTCTTCTCCTTTTTCGACAGATGCGGAACATGAACCAGAGGCGATAAAGGACAAGATGCAAACTACAAATTCAAGAAGTACCACACACGTCCAACCTCCGGTTGTCTAAGTTCCTATTCCAGAGCTTGATGTTACTCCAAATCCTAATCCTAAGCATTTGATTCCTTATCCTTCAAGGCTTAACGACTAAAAGCTCAGAGAGAAAGCTAATAATCAAATGTTGAAGTTCCTTCAAATCTTTAAAAGACTACATTTCGACATTAGCTTTGCGGATGCTCTTCTTCACATGCCTAAGTTCTCTTCTACGTTTAAGAGTCTCCTTAGTAATAAGGAGAAATTATTCGAATTGGAAATTTACTCTTATTTGAATAAGAATAGGTTCAGCGGTGCTCCTTACAAAGTTGCCTGAAAAACTTGGAGACCCTGGCAAGTTTCTCATTCCTTGTGATTTTCCAGAGCTAGATGAGTGCTTAGCCTTAGCCGATCTTGGCGCTAGCATTAACTTAATGCCTCTTTTCTTATGGAAGAAGCTTTCGCTCCCAAAACTTATTCCTACTCGCATAACTATCGAGCTCGTAAACCGATCGGTTGCTTATCTGGTTGGTGTTGCCGTAGATGTCTTTGTGAAAGTAGGAAAGTTTTATTTTTTGGCTCATTTTGTTGTAGTTGATTATAATGTCGATCCTCGGGTACCCCTCATTCTTAGGAGGCCTTTCTTGAGGACGGCACGAGCATTAATCGATGTACACAGTGAAGAGCTAACTCTTCGAGTCAATGATGAAGCCATAACATTTAATGTCTGGCATACTTTGAGATACTCCTATAGGTATGATGATGAATCGGTTAATCGAATCGATGTCATTGACGTTACATGTGAGGAGTATGCTCAAGAGGTTCTCAGATTTTCGGATAGTTCTAAGACTGGCAATCTCACTCCATCTTTAGATCCTATCATTACTAACTCTTCCCCCTATCTCACTTATTTTGAGGGAGGTGACTTTGTTTTGGAAGAGATCAAAGCTTGTCTTACAAGTGATTCAATTCCACCAGGAATTGATGATGCCGACTTTGATCGGTAAGGGAGACATTCTTCTACTTGAGAAGTTATTATATGATGATCCATCATCTTGCTCACTCCAAAAGAACTTAATTAGAGGGAAACTTAAAATAATAAAATCTTCTATTGATGATCCTCTAGAGCTTGAGCTCAAGGACCTACCTTCTCATCTTGAGTATGCATTTTTAGAAGGAACTAATAAATTACCCATCATAATTGCTAAAAACTTAAAAGATGGGGAGAAGGATCGCCTTCTAAAGGTTTTAAAGCTATACAAGCGTGCCATCGCTTGGAAAATCTTCGACATTAAGGCATTGACCCTCAATTTTATACTCACAAAATATTAATGGAGGATTACTTTAAATCGGCAGTCCAACATCAAAGAAGGGTGAACCCAAAAATTCATGAGGTGATCAAAAAGGAAGTTATCAAAATCCTTGATGCCGGATTAATTTATCCTATCTTTGATAGTCCGTGGGGTAAGCCCCATTCATTGTGTGCCCAAAAAGGGAGGTATGACCGTTGTGACGAATGAAAGATAATGGTTGTTTACTACAAGGCTAGTCACGGATGGAGGGTTTGTATTGATTACCAGAAACTTAAGGATGCTACTCGTAAAGACCCATTTCTCGTTGTGTTTCTTAGACCAAATGCTTAAACGTTTAGCAGGGAACGAATACTATTGCTTTTTAAATGGATTCTCCGAATACTTTTAGATTCCTATTGACTCTTAAGACCAAGAGAAGACCACCTTCACTTGCCCTTATTGGACGTTTGCCTACCAACGTATGCCTTTTGCTTCGTAATGCTCCGGGCACGTTCCAAAGGTGTATGATGGCTATTTTCCATGACATGATCGAGGAAACAATAGAGGTCTTCATGGATGATTTCTCGGTCTTCAAGGATTCTTTCTCTTCTTGCCTCTCCCATTTAGACAAAATGCTAAAAAGGTATGAAGACACTAATCTTATTCTAAATTGGGAGAAGTTCTATTTTATGGTTAAAGAGGACATTGTCCTCGGCCACAAAAATTTCTAATTTGGGTTAAGGTTGATTAGGCTAAAGTGTGAATGTTTTATTATAGCAAAAACTACCTCATCAGACTTCGTTCAAAGAGTGTTCGATGTTTTTTAGCTCACGCCGGGTATCCTATCGTACGAATTTATTTCAAGATTTCTCTAAAATCGATCCGGCCGATAACCATCTTCTAGGGAAACATACCCGTTCATCTGTAGAAGAGTTGTTTTATAACCGTTTTTAAAATCTTACAAGAAATTAACTGAAGCTCCGATTTTAGTTGCCCCCGATTGGAACCTACCATATGAAATTATGTGTGATGCTAGTGATTTTGCGGTAGGTGCAGTCCTGGGGGAACGTAAGAGCAAACATTTTTAGCCTATACACTATGTGAGTAAGACTATGACCGATGCTCAAGCTCATTATACTACTACGGAGCAAGAATTATTAGCCGTTGTGTATGCTTTTGAGAAATTCTGGTCCTATTTAGTCTTGTCGAAAACCATAGTGTATACGGACCACTCGGCTCTTAAATATCTTCTTGCTAAGCAAGATGCTAAACTGAGATTGCTCTGGTGGATTCTCCTACTCCAAGAATTTGATGTCATTATTCGTGATAAAAAATAAGCGAAGAACTCGCGGCCGACCACTTGTCGAGATTAGAAAATCCTCATCAAGGTGATCTCGAGAAATAGGAAATTAATGAAGCATTTCCTCTCGAGACCCTCGGTATGATATCTTTTCATGGTGATTCAAGTACCCCATGGTTTTTTGACATTGCAAATTACCATGCGAGGAATTTTATAGTGAAAGGGATGTCATCCCAACAAAAGAAAAAAATTCTTTAAGGATGTGAAGCATTATTTTTGGGACGACCTCTACTTGTTTAGAATTTGTGCGGATCAAGTGACTAGACGATGTGTTTACGGCCCAGAATCCGTTGATATCCGCACGGCTTGCCATAATGGACCCATCGGGGGACATCATGGTGTGAACTACACCGCTAAGAAAGTCTTTGATTCTGGATTCTATTGGCCAATGATTTATTGCGATGCCCATGACATGGTGAAGTCATGTGACTCATGTCAACGTCTAGGAAAAATCTCGCAAAAGGACAAAATGCCCAAAAATGTAATTCAAGTATGCAAGATCTTTGACGTATGGGGCATCGACTTTATAGGCTCGTTCATGTCTTCTCGAGGGAACAAGTACATTCTCATGGCCGTTGACTAGTTGTCTAAATGGGTTAAAGCGAAAGCGCTCCCCACAAATGATGCCCGAGTCGTCGTAAAATTCTTAAAATCTCTCTTCGCTCGATTTGGAACTCCTCGTGCTATAATTAGTGATGACGGTTCGTTGGTATAGTTACCCTCACTTTTGCAATGACCAATTCGCAAAGGTCATGCTTAAGTATGGAGTTACCCACCGTCTTTCTATCGCGTATCATCCACAAACTAGTGGACAAGTGGAGGTTTTAAATCGTGGTTTAAAACATATCTTGGAAAAGACCATAGGTGAAAATCGAGCTTCATGGTCCGATGAGTTAGATGATGCTTTATGGGCCTTCCGTACTGCATTCAAAACACCCATCGGGTGCACTCCTTATAAGCTTGTGTACGGAAAGGCTTGTCATCTTCCTATCGAGATGAACACAAGGCCTATTGGGCATTAAAGCATTGTAATTTCGATCTCAAGTCCGGGGGTGATCACCGGAAAGTTCAAATGAATGAATTAAATGAACTTCAGGATCAAGCCTACGAGAACTCTTTAATCTACAAAGAAAAAACAAAGAAGATTCATGACTCCAAGATTAAGAACGGCGTTTTTAACGTTGGTGATCGAGTTATTCTCTTCAATTCTCGATTAAAGATTTTCTCAGGAAAGCTCAAAACTAGTTGGACCGGACCGTTCATAGTTACTCAAGTTTTCCCTTATGGTACCGTTGAGTTATCCTAAACCGACAGACCAAACTTCAAGGTGACAACGGTCATTTGACTCAAAACATTATTTTGTAGGGGACATACCACTAGGTTGTCCCGGGATCTCCAAACTTTCCCCCTGGAACAAAAATTCGGCGGTTGGTCGAGTCAGGCCCCCCTTTATCGGTTTGGGAAAACCCACTTTTTTTCCCGGTTTCACAAAAACAAGCGCTTCTCGGGAGGCAACCCGTGTTTCTATTTTCTTTTTCTATTTTCTAATAAGTGTGGCGTGAGGAGGCTCGGCGCTTCCTTTCTCGTGTTTCGTGGCTTGTGTTTTATGTTGAGGATTGCCCCGGATTATGAAGACTCTCGTGCTCGTGATTTTTTCCATCGTTCACTCAAGCTTCAATCCTTAGCATGTTTATATATGGGAATCCAATATCCTAGATCTTATTGACTAACGTTTATCTACTAGTATAATTTATATTTAAGGCTTTAGTTACATAGAGACCATTTTAAACTTTGGACAATGTGCAAGTTCTAGTATGGGGTGTATATATTCGTTTTGTACTTCTTACTTGATTTGTTTGTCTTCATGTTATAAAACCGTTTTGCCCATATAATACCAAATATGTGATTTTATGCAAAATTAAAAAATATTTCAAAAATAAATAAGTGTTTTGACATAAATTTTTGACTTTCCGATGGTGAGAACCAGAATAAAATTTGACTTGATCGAGCATGTTGCGCTCTAGCTTGTCCCTTAACCTATATAAATTAAAAGTTTTGCTAGTCTTTTATACAAGAAACTTTAAAACACGAATTCTAGCTTGAAAAAGCCAAGAATTTGAATGTTTCCATAATAGACTTTAAATATGCAAAGCTTAATTTTATTAGACTAAGCATTCGCAGATCTTTTTATTAAAGATTTTTAATTTGCGCAAAGAAAAGAACGAAAATAAAATGAATATAGTTGAATATAAGTTACGATGCTTAAAGTGGGAGTAGTTGGATCTCTTTCGAGCTCATAGGGTTAATTGTGGCTTTTTGTCACACCAGGCTTATTATAACGTTTTGATAATTAAATTAAATAAAGTTACTTTGGTTTTGCGATCTTAGTTTTAAATCCCTTCGATTATTGATTCCTGATTGGTGATCTAAGTAAGGTACACATCGAGGTTTTGTCAGTGTTGTGGGGAAATAGGCTACCGATTGCTCTAAGGCTCGCTACCGTTGTCTAAGTAATTAAAAGACCACAGGACTTGAAATTTGGCTATAATAATAATAATTTATTATGGAATAAAATAAAAGCGATATTAAAACCACTGTTATTGGGCGTGGTTCGCGCTCCGGAGGGTGATATTATATATACATATATGTTCTAGAGAAAACCATATTTTGATAGAAAACCTAGAAAACCAAACAGATGCACTGAAAAAACCAAACGGATGCCTAAATTTTTTCATGATATATGAAGGATTTTTCAGTGCATCCGTTTAGAATTTTTAGTGCATTTGTTTGAGTTTTCTAGGTTTTCCACCGAGATTAGGTTTTCTCACGATCCCATTCCCATATATGTATATATTTTACATATATACGTACATATATACGTACATATATATATATGTATATATATGTATATATGTATATATATGTATATATGTATATATATATGTATATATGTATATACATATATATATATGTATATACATATATATATACATATATATATACATATATACATATATATATACATATATACATATATATATATATACATATATACATATATATATATATATACATATATATATATATACATATATATATATGTACGTACATATATATATAGGTAAAGATTCATTTATGTTTTCCTCAATCTGATTTATCGTTAGGGATGCATTTTTTTAGATATCATGAATGTATGTACGTACATATATATATATAGGTAAAGATTCATTTATGTTTTCCTGAATCTGATTTATGGTTAGGGATGCATTTTTTTGGATATCATGAATGTGAATCGGGTAGTTTTTTTATTTTATTTTTAATTTTGGAGGTTTAGTTAATGAAATGTATTTTGGTGTTTGACTTAATCAAATTGGTCAATCCTATGTGGCACCCAAAATGAATTATGTGGCATATTCATGAATTTTGAGTGGAAGACCATTCTCTCTCCATCCTTCCTATATATAGGTTTTAGATTAGATTAGATATATATAGAGGAAGGTTAAAATAAAAAGACAAATATTTGTGAGAATGATAAAAAGAAAACTTTTTTTAAAAAATTCTCGAAAAATTCCAAAAAAATTCCATTAAATCAGGTATGTTGGTGCATAAAACTTTTGTAAAAGAAGTTTTTCTAATTTTGAGTTTTTATACGTTTTTTTAATGCGCAAAAAAAGAAATTTTGATGCACAAAAAAATTTTGATGCATAAATTTTTCGACTTGTTATAGTTTGATGCGCAATAAAATTTTGATGCAAAAAGTCAAAAGAAGTTGGGTACAAAAACGAATTTTTGATGCACAAAAAACCGATTTAATGCACAAACGTTTTTTTTAATAAAAATTTTTCGGCAAAACTATCCAATTTTAGAAAAACTTCCTTTACAACTTTTTCATGCACCAACATACACGATCTTGTGGAATTTTTTCAGAATTTTTTGAGAACTTTTAGAAATTTTTTGAGAACATTTTTTAAAAAATAAATTTTTTTAATCCTTCTCATACGAATGATTTGTCTTTTTATTTGATTCATTTATATATCCTATATATGTTATATATATATATTATATAATAGATATATATATATAATATATAATATAGTAATATATATAAATAAATTTTTTTATATAAAAGTTGTTTATTGATCTTTTTATAATATAAAATAAGTATTATATTTATAATGAATATTCGGTTTTTTCCGGTTCGGTTTTCGGTAACTGACTGTCAAACCCGAAATCCAACCCGAGAACCGAATTCGTTAGTTCTGGTTCGGTTTGGTTTTGGCAAGATTTCGGTTCGGTTTCGGTTCCGGTTTTTCGATTTTCTTTTCGGTTATTTCGTTTTTTTTTGCTCACTTACGAAGGCCAATGTGGGTATAACAAATCAAATTGTGTCAAGCCCACTGTTTTTAGTCCGGCCGCTAAATAGAGCAAATGGCCACCAGCCCACGTCAACTAGTCCGTCCCGCGTTGAATGCAATTGACCACAACCCACTTTTATAGTCTGGCCCGTTAAATTAACAAATCTAAGATTGCCCAGCTCATTTTTTTGCTGCTGAAAGTGCTGCTTTTGTGTATTGATCTAATGGAGAAGAAAAAAGAGACATAATGAAGAGGTATTGAGGCACTTAGATCATGTAAATACATTATTAAAAATGTGTCTGCATGCTTTAAAAATTGCAGACTTGTTCTTTTAGTTCATATGGTAGAGTAATAACTTCGATTTCGAATATTAGCTTAGTGCGAACACTGATATATTAGCTTATATTAATTTGGGTGTTACACAAGCTGGACAGCTTTGTCAGAATTAGTAAGTTTCATTTGTGTTGTCATGAATTATTTGTCATCAATCACTCAACAAGCATAACTTTCAACCATGAAAGTGTTGGTTTTATGCTCTTTATTTAATGAGTATTAGCCCCCCAAAACCAGGTCCTAAATCAATGGCGTATTGCGACTCTGCTTGAAAGTATTCAAGTGCCTTTAAAAAGTTCTTTTTCGGGACTTTGATTAGGTGCATCCACAATCCTAAAAGTTATCAAGTATCCGTTATTAAAATTGAACTGCTTTTGCTTCCGCTGAATCTCGATTATTGTTTTAGTCAAGGTACCTATTTTTATAGTTAGAGTGTTATCATTTTCAAAACCAAATGAAACTTATTAAGAACCCATGCATCATTTGAGCTGAATCCAAATTGAGTCTTAAAATTTCTCGCATTACAAATGTTTAGATTTACACAATCAAGATCATTGGTTTGCATTACATTACAATATTGAAGTTACTGATCCTTAGAGCATGGGGGAGTGTATTGCCAAATGGGCTGACACGTGGTATGGACCCGGTTATGCGTGATGATACCCTACGCTGTTATAAGGGCAAATAAGGATACATAATTGTGTCCTCCGAGCCAGCCGAGTCAATAGTGCCACCTAGTATATCACATCGTTCCTTCGTTCCACCCACCAACACGTTTGTATCCTAAATTCAACAAGTTGATTATATTAAAGATATATACATTGCAACACAATCTTTAAGGCGTGATGAGAAAATAGTGCATAATATACATCTAATATTTATGCAATTTAATGCAGAAAAGAGGTGACTACTTACCACACCTACATCCGGATTTTCCAAATTAAGGTTCGGATGGAGCCATCCTGTCTGTATAGCCTACATAACGATGTCAATCAGTATTAAAACCGAATTTATCTAGTCTAGGATTATATATATGATATGATTTTATATTATTTACCTTAACTACGGCTATTGCTTCGATAGCACCAGCACCACCAAGCAAGTGACCTGTCATGGACTTTGTGGAGTTCATCTTCAGCTGCAAGATTTAGTAAAAATAAAAACAGATTAAACCTAGTTAGACAACTAGTAATTACGTCATTAAATTTGATCAACTTTACCTCAGAATTTTCATTAAAACAACGAATGATAGCTTCATATTCATTTACATCACGAGCGGGTGTAGATGTAGCATGGGCGTTGATGTAATTTACATCTTCTCTTGCAACCCCAGATTGAGACAGTGCCTTCTCTATACACAAACTTATTCCGGTCCCTGATTTCAGTAGCCATAAAAAAGTATATTTTAGAAAAGTAATTGTAACATTTGATTGTTAAGAAAGAATGTCACGTATATTTAAAATGAGTAGTGAATCATAAGGTTTACCATCTGGATGAGGGTCAGTCACGTGGTATGCATCAGAAGTGAAGCTTCCCCCCAAGTATTCTGCATAAATCTTTGCACCTCTTGCCTAGCAACCGTCTCGTTTATCAATTAAGTTGCCAAATCATTCATGAATGAGAAACAATAATAATATATGCAGAATCGAGATATACCTTAGCATGTTCTAGTTCTTCTAAAAGGAGAACACCAGCGCCTTCTCCCATTACAAATCCATCACGGCTCTGCTCCACCAAAATGACAATAAAACAGATCAGATAATCAAGTTATATTCTAAAGTACTAAATATAAGAGCTCGTACCATATCCCAAGGGCGTGACGCTTTAGTGGGATCACTGTTCCTCTCTGAAAGACCATTGCAAGCAATAAACCCTCCCAATGCTGCATTTTTGAACTCATTTTAAGATGATAATTCGTAAAAATAGTATCAAAAGCCACCTGTAAAGTATTATGTATCCATACCTATAGGAGTGATAGCTGCATCAGAACCACCTGACAGCATCATATCCTGCCAGTTTTCACAAAATTTAGTCCAGACAAAGAGTTCGCAGGCCGTTTATTGAAATATGAGACAACCAAAGAATATGATGCTTACAGTTTCCCCTCTGATAATGTGATTAGCTGCATTTATTATGCAATTGTTACTTGTAGCACAAGCTGTAGATATCGAATAATTTGGTCCCATCCAACCCTACATGTAACAACTAACCAATTAGCTTAAGTACAATATTTCATTTCACAACTTGCAGCAACTTAAAACCCTTACTAAATCCATTGCAAGTATTGCAGAACCCATATTTGTTGTGGCAAATGGCACACTAAATGGATTCATTTTCTTGTATGAGACCCATCAAGCTTCAATTCATCTGAAGTACCTGGTCAAAATATATATCTTAAATTAGCGCACAAACTTCCCGATATAAAGAGTTGTTAAAATCTGAAGCTAACCTTCAACAAGCTCCCAAGTCACTCCTATAAGCACACCACATCTGCTATGTACACGTTTCATAACATCTTTCAGTAACACCGCCATCTTCCAACGCCATTCTTCAGCGTAATCAAGTAAAGAATAAACTTGTCAACCCGTCTCGAAAGTTTTGGTGCAACCCATCCATCAAGTCTGAAAATGACTTAATTTCACCTGCAATTTTCTAAGACCGACTAAAATTTAGACCAACAATAACACTAAGGGGATGTTTGGGATTGCTTTTTTTTTATTCTGCTTTTATGCTTATCTGCTTTTTTCTAACCAGAACCAGTTTTAAACAGCTTATGTTTATCTAATTATTTTTGGGTAAATATGCAGATTCTTATTTCAAATTGTTTGTTTTTGCTGAGAATAAAATTACTTTTTTACAATCTATATAACATGCAACCCTCTTAAACGTGAACTTGATTGAGATATATCCACTGATAATCACTTTTACCGAGTATTTTTTGCATTCTATACAAAATAAGCAAATCCATAAACCATTTCCAAAATTACGTGTTTTTAAGCAGCTTTTTAAGTACTTATTTAAGCAGAAACAAAGGCAGAAAAGCAAACACCCCTCGACAATAACATTTCATCACAACAAACATAAGGGATACCAATATACTTACAGTGGGAAATTGATCACAATCAAAAGACTCGATCTCACTTATACCACTAACACCATTAAGTAAATTCTCATAAAACACATCAGCAACATGACCAACGGGCGACACGACACCAAGTCCAGTCACCACAACTCGTCGATATGTAGTAACAGGTTTCTTTTTAGTTGTCGGTTCTTTTGCAGGCTGCACAGCAATCGCCATAGTCTTACCTAAACAAATACAAACTAATCCTCAAAAGATCAAAACTTTTCAAAACCTTAGCTAAACATATTCACATAACAACAATCCTAAATTCAAGGACGCCACAAGTTCAAACCCTGGTTGATGCAAACAAACCTGAAGTGGCTAGTGACCAGGGGCGGACCCACAAGCGAAAAACCAACTTTTAACGTAATGATAAAAGAATATAGATGAACTAAAAAAATATAATGTGCATTTTGTAAAAATGAGAGTTTTTAACAAAATTTACTCCGTGAAGGCGTGAACCCCCTAAGTCCGCCCTTTGTGGCCTCACCAACCTCATTTAAAAAAGGTGCAAACAAACATGAAATGTGTTGGAAATTTAGTGAAATTGAGAGGTCACGTGCCGTACGGAGTGTACACCCATCAAGTCACTGTATCACCCTGATACTGATAAAGTAGAATTCAAAGGCTTCCCCCCCCCCCCCCAAAAATTTGATGGATTCAGAAGGTCTATTCTCCAATGAGTGACACACTCTGATGGAAAGTTCAGCGAGCTATTCTCTTCCGTGAGTATGCTCGGGGAACAACTTCATCAGGGAGGCATCTCATTCAGGGTTCTACATCAAGAACATACATTTGGCGTCTCATCCCAAAAATATATTCGTGATACCTCAAGACATAGAGACGAATAGTTTATCTTTTAGAAAATGATGACACGATTCTAAGTGATATCTGTTTATCTATACCTAACTGGGAACAAGCTTAATAATCCAACAAACTGGTCACGTCAAACTCTAAAAAAGGGAGCCGCTTATCGGATCGGTAAAAAACTCGAACAAGCCGAGCCTAAACGAGCTCAAATTCGAGTTCGTGCCTAAGTTTCCGCTCATTCAAAAACCGTGCTCGAGCCCGAGCTTTATACATAAAGATCGACTAGGCCCCCGCGAGCCTAAACGAGCCTTAAAAAAATATATATGTAGTATATCTATTGTCTATAATTATAACCTTGTATAAACGACCTAGTGTGATTAACGAGGCTTTGAGCTTTATTTTCTTCGAATCGTTATATAAGTTATATCCCAAGCCGAGCTCGAGCTCGAGTTCGGCTCAGGCTCGACTCAAAATAGTACTACCTCCGTCCCACATTAAGTGTCCAGATTGACTTTTTTAAGTCATTTTTCTTCAACTTTGACTTTAATACTTGGTGCAAAACATATGAAATGGATAGAGTGTTTGAATGGCATTTTTAATTGGAAAATAATTTATATTAATATTATAACTAAATACAAACAAAATATTTACTATAAGAAAATGACTTTGAAGGACACTTAACACGGGACGGAGGGAGCAGAAAAGAAAAAGAAAAAGCATAATGTAGTAGAGTACCATGTGGTTTAGTATTAGTATGTACTCTTGTTGAGTTGAGACCAAACATAGACAAAGGCTCCAATGAAGTCATGAGTGACGTCATCACATGCAAACTTTCTCCTGGCAGACTTTTACAGAAACCGTTGGTGGGTTCAGCCAGAAAATGATGATGTTGTTGTTTAACAAAGAAAATACATACACTACCCTCCCTACTTGAGATTTACTCTACATAAATTTAGGCTATTAAGCTTAATGTGTGTATTCAGCGACAATAGTTCAAGCACTTTAACAGCTACTAACATCTGACATTTTTTTAAAGTGTTTAGATTAAAAAAAACGGTCACTTGCTCTAGTACACTCATTTTAAAAAGCCAATAATACACCCAAATAATTAAGTTACTTAAGCGGAGAAACATGTTATTTAACTACTTTTAATTATTTTATATGTTATCATAACTCGTTCAATTTTATTGAAATACCTCAGATGTAATGAAATGCACATGTAAATCAAATGCGAAGGGAATAAACACGTGTTGTAATTTATTTAATGCATGTTTTCTCTCGTGTGTGTCATTTTGTCATGAGGCGGGTTCTTTTTTTTTTTTTTTTGTTTACTACCTTTTTTTTCTTTTATTATTCTCTCTTTTCTTTTTTTTTTTATTCTTTTTTTTTTTTTTTTTTTTTTTTTACATTCAAGCGGTCTAACTCACTGTAAAAATCAGACTACTCAATCCCACAAGAGGAGAAACCCCGGTTAGATCCACACACGCATGTTTCCCTCTAACTTATCCAAAAACCAAAACGTTAGCCGGTCTGAGTGTGGATCTTCCGTCTGACGAGTCAGTCAAAAGTTCCGAGAGGTGTTTCTTTCTTAGCGGAGGTCCCGGCACGCCTACATTTGTAATAAAGAATATCCATAATCATATCGTGTCGCTACTAGAAACCTGAGAGCTCTTTACCAATGAACCGCGTGTTATCCCAAATTAAACCAAACATGTGTTGCGACAAACAGGCCATATTGTATCAACTAGGGAATAATGGAATCATGAGATGATACTTAAGAATAGTGCAGTATTCCACTTGTGACATATTGATCGAGCCCGTCTATAGGGATAGCTAGTAGGAAATCCTGAGCATGTGGTGCGTATAGACACTTAAAAATCGCTTTCCGTCTCATAATCATGTCAAAGTGGTCTTCCATTTCTTTGACCATTTAACTAGAATTCCAGTAGAATTTCAACAGGCTAAGAATCAGTAATGTTATGACGCATAATCCACACATGTGGTTTTCCATAAGATCAGCTTTGCAACAATCTAAAAAGAGATTAGTGGCGTAGCTTGTGCTCTTATACCCCGCGCATATTGTAAAAACAATAAGTTATTATAATAAAAAAAGGTTCTATCATACAAAAGTAACACGTCTATATACCTTTAAATTCTACTTTTAATAATAATAGATTTTAATGTTTAAATTAAATAGAACCAAAAATTCTCGTCTTCTACAGTAGATATAATAGTCTTGTAAAACATATTATTGAAAGAATTGTTATCCTTGAAAATTTATCATTACATGATCCAAAACTCGACAATAAATAGTAATGTTCGAACGAACACCCCATCATTATATGGAAATAGATTATAATTGCTCGTCACAACTTCACACAAGTCTGTCAAGATCGAAAATCTCAATATGAGATCGTTTTGTTTTTATAACTTCGAGATCGTAAGATTCATATCAATTTGTCATTTTTTTAATAAACAAAGCATAAAAATAGTCAAACTGTTGCATTTCTACTCAATAACAAAGAAAAGATAAATTTGTAGGCGAAAAATTCATAAAATAATATTTTGAAAGATGAACTCCCATCAACTTGTAAAAACAAAACAATTATGTGTAAATTTAAGATATCATTTACACCTATACAACTAATGTAATATCTTAACATTTTTGAATATATTTTTTTTTGAACGGAAATTTTGAATATCAAGAAACAAAAAGTAATGTATATAATTTAAACAAGATTTTTGTTTAGCCTCAATTTATTGAGTCGAACAAGGAAGCTCGGTCACTCTACGATGGAGCTTCGGTCTTTAATTAGTTAACGTTGTAATAAGATAATATCGGGAATCGGGCTCGATAGATAATCTAATATTGTATATGTTTTGGGTTTAATCCCAAGCAAAACCCGAGCCCGGGTCCTAGTTAAATATCCCACGCGTCGTCAGTATAAATATGATATATATTTAGATATTTTCTTTTCAGAAAATATCTCATATATATATAGATATTTTCTTTTAGAAAATATCTAGTTTTCATAATATCTAAATCTATTTTCTTTCTCTAGTTTCTCTCATCTCTCTCTCTTCTCTCTCACTCTAAATCTTTATCTCTTTTCTTCTTTCTAGTTTCTTGATCCGTGTGGTTTGGCATATGAAGTGAAACAACACAAGGACGAATCGAACGCGAGCGTTCATCTTGGAGCCGAACGAGTGGTAAAACGTATCAACCGAACGAGAGGAAAACTTGTACGATCGAACGAGTGAAAAAAGTTGACTCGAACGAGCGGACCGAACAAGCGGACCGAACAAGCGGACTCGAACAAGCGGACCGAACAAGCGGACTCGAACAAGCGGACTCGAACGAGCGGACCGAACGAGCGGACCGAACGAGCGGACCAAACAAGCGGCCTCGAACGAGCGGACCGAACTAGCGGACCGAACGAGCGGACCGAACGAGCATAACCGAACGAGCGGAACCGAATGAGTGGAATCGAACGAGCAAATTTTTTTTTGGACCGAACGAAATTTTTT
>BQNB010073330.1:0-32154 GCA_026074375.1 Tanacetum coccineum
GCTACAATACAGTGGAAACATCATCGACTTGACCTGCATGTTTAAGTTAGTAATAAACAACAAATATGGACGAATATGTCTTTGTCATTTTGTCGAATATGGTTGCAATAACAATGGTTCCCCGTTAATCAATATAAATACTGCTTGTAATCAGGTAGAATTCAAAAGAATCTCCTAGACAGGGTTTCGCAATTGCACTAGCCGTTCTCGTTATCGGAGCGTCTCAAAGCAGACAATACGGTAAGAGTGAATCTGTGAGTTACTATCTCACTGATTGAGCCATCAATACGTGTTCAGTCTTCCTATGCCCAGATGCCCTTTTGAGGCTGTCACAATGGACATAAGATTGAAAAACTTGTTTGGAAATTAGTAGACAGGTTAATGAATAAAGGTTTTTAAGCATATTGAAAGTTTTATTTTTTTTCAAAAAGCATCCGTCAATTCTCATTAATACACACAGATTATATTTACGTTTGTGTTGGACTCTTGTACAACTTGTGTTCTTGATGATGAACAACAAGTGTATATGGAATTGTGTCCTAGTGAAATTTTTGATAGATCTCGTTGGTTCTAGACTCTATAAGTGTACTTTTGTTATTTGGTAATCGGAGGCTGGAGCGGACTACCACCTTTTTAATATCTATGATCTCGGAATGAGAAAGTTGATAGAAGCGTGTTGTACTCTGTGAGAAATGAAACAAACTTCTTTTGAGAGAAGCCTGAGTAGCTGGGATGGTTTGTGCATTGCCTCACTGAGTTCATGATGACTTGTCTTCAATACCAGAATCATCTTTGTCATTACCGATAGATTATGCATTGACCCGGTTTCTGCCTAAGGTTGTATGGAGGGCTTCTTTGTTTACACCCTTTATCCTTACAATTCTTTTTCATTCTTCAACCCCTTCAATGTTATTCCAACGCGTCCTCATCATCATCATGTTGGGTTTGTTCCGGTAATAACTCATGTCTTGGATAACATTCTTCCCAATCTCACTTTACTCATTTTTTCAATCATACCTAAGGACTTCTAATCTATCTATTGGAGTGTCCCTGGGTAGATCCCTCTAGTTCTGGCTGGATCATGGAACAAAATATCTATTATTAACCGCCTTATAACATCGTAAAAAACAATAGTTGGTCGGTCTTTGGTATTTTCATAGTATCCATAAAACCATTGAAAAAGCAATCAACGTGTTTGAGAAATCATTTATAACACATTGAGAGTTTTCTATATCACCAAAAAGCTCCCCCTATACATATGCATCATATTATGAAAAAGTTTTGCACATGCGAGGTCGAGAACACACTTATATTCGAGAGATCTTATCTGTTATTAAGCCTTGTTGATCACATTTTAATCACTATTCTTCCTATCAAAAATTGCATATGAGGTGACAATTTTTGACTTACCAAGTGAATTAAAATACAAGTTAATGTACGTTGATCCACTTTTAGAGAAACCAAACAATGGGAGAACATGAAAGCATACCGAATGAACTAATTATTATACTCCCCTCAATAATAGATTAGAGTTAAAATTTGGAGTGGAAGTTTGTTGAGCACACAATTTTGAAAATTTTTAAAATTTCTTTTTGAAAATATCTTGAAAAATTATGCTCAACAGGAAAATGATTTTTAATGTATCTTATGAAGTATCATTTCCTTAGAACTTCTCTTGAGCCTTCAAAACTTTGAATGTTTGTATGACTGTGCTCAAGACCGAGAAGATATGAACTTCCCGTTGTTTAGGATAAATGTACATAAATGAACATTTTCCTTTCTTTGGAGACCGAGTCCTAAGCTGACATTTACTTAGAAGTTGTAGAGAAAATTTAAAGAGACATGTTTTAAAAACTTTTGAAACTCTCGCTCAAACTTCATTTATACACCCGTATTAAAATTAATCAACATTTCTAGGTGCGTAAATGTTATCGATTTACGAGAGAAATGTCGGAGAAGATTATTTTTGATATTTTTGAAATTTTTTGATTTTGTATTTTGAATTTATAGGTTTTATAATTTTATATTTTTCTTTTTGATGGATATTTACAGTTGTGTAATGTTTTAGACACACAAAGAAGATATGAGAGAAAGTGTCTAAAAGCATTAAAAACTTGGTTTTTAAAAAGCTCCCCCTCAAAAATTAATCCATTTATAAAGAATGATGCGAATTTTGAAAGTGACATGAGAAGGGATTGTTGAGCACAGAATTTTGAAAGATTTTGAAAAATTCTTGAAAAATTATGTTCAACTGTTTTGAAAACAATAAGATTTATCTTCTTTTGAAGGTTAATATTAAAGGCACTAAAGCGTACACTCCCCTTTTATTTGAAGCTCGAGTTATGCAATGAAGTGTACATAAGCCATTCCTAGACTCATTAGAGAACAGCAAGTGGATGGAAACATGTATTCTGCCTTCAGAGTCTCGTAAACCTGCCAAGAAAAGAAGTAGAACTAGGAAACCCTTTGTTTGTAGGTTCCTAGGGGTTAGAAGCACTTGCATTATCACACACAGATATATCAGACTCACTTTCATTGTTACTGGATGAAGTTATTTTTCCACAAAGGTTAAAAATTCTACCAGTTGGTAACTACCTAAGGCAAGTTCTAGGTTTGCTAGGCCTAGGTGAAACAAGACTTTCGTTGGACCCTGACTTCTTTGATTTCTTGATATTTGCCTTATGTTTCTTTAGATGTGCACTTTTTGAAACATTAGCACTTTGGTTTTTCTTGCTAGAGTTCATGTCATTTACATACTTAAACACACATTCATCATGATTAGCAGTAATCAAACATTTCTTACAAGTATCACAAACAACCTCATATTTATCATTCTAAACAGCAAGCTTAATGTTATTACATGTAGATGAGGTATGTTTCTTATTCTTAGAAAGCAGTCAATTCCTAGGGTGTTCTTCTACTTCAACTTCTTTATTCTTGATGCAATGACTCTTAGACGCAGAGGGGACCCTATCATTATTTGTATTGCTCCTAAACTGTGGCCTTCTCGTCTTAGCAGTGTTGTCTACTCATGTAGAAGATAAACCATTTGAATCATAATTACCATCTTTCTTAGTAATAACATGAGGTTGTGAAACAGTAATTGGATTTGTCCTAACGCTTGCTTTAGCTTGGTTTATAGACACAAATTTTTCTTCCCTAGAAGTCTTAAACGGATTAATCCTAAACATTCCTGGGGCAATCACATTATCATTTTTCACAACTTTTGATTATTTGGTGATAGGTACCGAGTTTGAAGTGACTGGGTTTGACAAATCATTCGTCTCAACAACCTTTGGAGGAACCCGAGTTTTTGAAAATTTTGGACATTCAGATTGAAATGCATTTGGTTGTCTCACAACAAAATTGTTTCTTAATGATTGCAAAGACAGTTTCTTCTCGGTTGAAAGATTTACAAACTTAGTATTCGTACTCGTACCTTTGGTGGTGTCCTTTTGTTCAAAAACCTTATCAAATAACTAGGCTCTTAGCTTAGCATTTTCATAAATCGTATCATGTAACTTTTGTTGCAAAGAGTCACTTATGGTTTTGGTTTGAGCCCGTTTCACATTGATATAGTCAAATAGGTTCTTGTATGTGGTCTTAAGATGAGTATTTTCTTTAGCATAATTCAAAACCTGAAACTCTAATTCCACGTTCTCATTCTCTAGTTTCTGAGATAAAAGATCAAGGGTATCAGATACACATGGAGTATCCTTACTTATACCCTTTTGATCTCCCAACTAAGCTTGCAATTGTTCGATCTTTTGTTGCATGTCGTTATAAGCTTTATCGTACAAAATTTTGTTATATTTGCATTCTTCGCATTTTTTGTACCAATCATTCCAAAGTTTAGCATACTCATTCTCCTTTTTAATGATACAATATTCAAATCGTTCTTTCGTACGTTCAAGCTCAGTATGGAGATTAGATATTTCAACAAGAGTAGGATTTTGCACAATAGACGTAATATGCTGACTGACAACTGCTCTCAAGAGACGCTCGATTTCAAATTACAAGGCTTTGTGCTTAGCAAGAGATTCATCAGTTTTGTTTGCAAGAGATTTAAAGTCTCGAACAAATTTAGCTGCTTCCTTTAAAAATTATATTTAACTCTAGCATCAACTTGGTTAACGATAGGGTAAATTTCATCTTTTACAATTTTAAGAAGCTCTTGATGAGCAGAAGATAACCAATTGTTCATTTTTGTTTGACAACATGTTGAAGAGTCACAATGGTGCTTTTTACCTCATTTAGAAATTTTTGTGCAACACTTAGAGTAGTATCATCCGAAAACTCTTCATTTGGTATTGAAATTAATTTAGAAACAATGGTCGTTTTAGAAGTATTTGGAAAATACAATTCTTCATGTGACTTAGCCTTTTGAGAAATGAAAAGTTTTAAAGATGATTAATCTTTGCATAATTTTCCGGTTTTATTTCTTTGTTCAATTGTTTCATTTTAAGCAACTCTCTGGATCAAGTTACAGTGTTTCCTCTGAATCATACACAGCGGGCGGATCATGCTTTTCTAATAGAACTTTGTGATTATACAAACTCTGTTGTTTTTGCTAAGCTTGCTTGAGATAAAAATGATTTTTATAACTCAAAGCCATTTTCTGTTCGGTGTCGTAAAACGAGTCTGGCTTAGGTGAAAGCATATGCATCGTTTGAATCGATTGACCCGTTTTTACGAAATATCGTCACAATCACCTCAAACATAACGCTTTCCATTTTGCTAGCATTCTCATTGGACCTCATAAATCCATATGAAAGAAGGTGTAACCTATTGCGTAAGGAATTTGGAACTGGTTTGGGTGGTGGGTGGGACGCCCTTTTGCTTTTTCATTTGCTCACAGGAGGGACATAGTGTTCTTTATGATATTTGAATTTTGCGGAAGACCGGTGACAAGATCATTTTTGGCAAGGTCATTTATGGTGTCAAAGTTGAGGTGGGATAAACGTTAATGCCATAACCATGACTTGGTAGAAGTTGCTCGAGCCATGAGGCAAATTGGGGATGCAGAGGCCATATCATGAAGATTGATGGTGTAAAGGTTTGTTGAACGGTTTCCTTTTAACAAATCAACACCTTCTAGAGATCTGACAAAACAAGAGTTCCTTCTGAAACCAAACTTCTAAATTGAAAACACAAAAACTGCCCAACTGAGAACAGATTGTGCCCCAAGCCCTCAACGAAATAAACCCTGGTGATCAAAATATTTCCCCATCTGATAGATCACCGAAACCCAAAAATTGCCAGCAACGATGATTTTCCAAGCGAAACCGTTCATAAAAACTTCCAGACGAATTGATGAGAAGCTTTAGCATTCCGGTCCATATGCTTGGAGCTGCCCGAGTCGCGTACCATAAACAAATTTGGGATTAACCTGACAAGAAAGGAAGTAGAATTTGGAAACCGTTTGATTTGTAGGTTCCGAAGGGTTAGGAGTCAAGCTATTATCACCATTTGCAGGCAGTAAGAGTCAGATTGACTTCAGTATTCTCTTGATGGATTATTTTTCTTTAATGTCAAAAAGTCTTCCAGTTGGTGACCACCCTAAGGCAAAGTCTAGGTTTTACTAGGCTGTTGAGTGAAGCAAAGTCTTTCTTTGGAACCCTACTTTCTTAGGCTTTTCTAAGACCTTTTGCTTTTGTTTCTTTTGAATTTGCAGAGTTTGAAACATTTGCCTTTTGTTTCTTGCCACGAGAATTTATGTCATTCACATTAATTAAGCATACATACCATCATGATTAGCAGTGATTAAACTTTGCTTTCACATAGCAAACATAACTGCAGATGTATCATTACGACATATCAAGCTTACGTGTTTACATTCAGATGACATATGTTTCTTATTCTTAGAAAGCTGTAAATACCTATAGTGTTCTTCTACTTCAACATCTTTATTCTTGTGTGCAATACTCTTAGAAGCTGAGGGGGACCCTATCATTCTTTGAATTGCTCCTAGGTGTCGGCCCCTTTGGTCTTAGCAGTGTGTCTACTCCTGTTAGATGATTAAACCATTTGGTCAGAATTTACATCTTTCTTAGTGACGACATGATGGTTGGTGAAACGGTGATTGGATTTGTCCTAACGCTCGCTCTACACTTTGATAGGGAACCATACTTTTTTCCATAGAAGGCTTTGTAGGATTAATCCTAAACATTCATGGGGCAATCACTTTATCATTGTTCACAACTTTTGATTCTTGTGGTGTGGGTACCGAGTTTGAAGTGACTGGTTTTGACAAATCATTCGTCTCATCAACCTTTGGAGGAACCCGATTTTTTGATGATGTTGTATGTTCAGATTGAAATGCATTTGGTTGTCTCACAACAAGGTTTTTTCTTACAGGATGCAAAGACGGTTTCATTCTCAGTTGATTGATTTACCAAAAATTAGTATTCGGTACTCGTACCTTTGGTGGTGTCCACTTTGTTCAGAAACTTTATCAAATACTGGGCTTCTAGGTTAGCATTTTCATAGTTCGTATCATGTAATTTGTTTTGCAAAGAGTCACATTATTGTTTAAGTTTGAGCACGTGTCACGAGATAGAGGTAAAAGCAGGTTTTTGTATGTGGTCTTAAGGTGACGTCAATTTCCTTTTTCTAATTCCGAACCTGAAACTCAAATAATTCTTCATTCTCAATTTTCAAGTTTCTGGAGACAAAAGGGTATCAAGGGTATTTGTACACATGGAGTATCTGACTTTATTTTTTTTTTTTTAACCCTTTTTTGGTTGGGTTCCTCCCAACTGAGCTTGCAATTCCGTTTCGATCTTTTGTTGATGTCATTATAAGCTTTATCGTACGAAAATTTGTCATATTTGAATTCTTCACACTTTTTTGTACCATCATTCCAAAGTTTTTAGGCATGTTCATTCCCCTTTTTAATGTTACAATTTCAAGACATTCATTTCGTACGGTCAAGCTTGTTTGGAGATTTGATGAATATACAAACCGATGGATTTTGCACATTAGACCATTAATGTCTGAATGACAACTGCTCTCAGAGACGGTCAATTTCCATTCCAATGCCTTGTGCCTTAGCAAGAGAATTCATCAGCTTCTTTTTGCAAGAGATTTAAACTCGACAAATTTGGCTGCTTCTTTCAAAAATTGTATTTCAAAATTTTGAAATCTAGTATCCACTTGGTTGATGATAGGAAAATTTTCTTCTTTTAAAATTTTGTGAATCTCCTGATGAGCAATGGACGACCAATTGTGTGTATCTAAAGTCATTCTATGTTTGACAACACGTTGAAGAGTCACAATGGTGCTTTTTACCTCATTTAGAAATTTTCATGCAACACTTGGAGTAGTATCATCCAAAAATTCTTCATTTGGTATTGAAATCGATTTTGAAACAGTGGACGTTTTGGAAGTATTTAAAAAATACACCTTTTCTTGTGACTTGGCCATTTGAGAAACAAAAATCCCCGAAAGATGATTAATCTTTGTATAGTTTGCCGGTTTTATTTCTTTGTTCAATTGTTTCATTTATTGGCGAAATCTCTTGAGCAAGTTGCAGTGTCTCTTCCGAATCATGCCACACAGAAAGAGGGATCATGCTTTTCACAGTAACACTTTGCCTTTTATACAAGCTCTGTTGTTTCGCTGAGCTTGCTTGAGATATAAAAAGGGATTTTGAAACCCAAAGCCATTTTCGGTTCGGTGTGGTAATACGAGTCTGGGGCTTAGGTAGAAAAGCATGTGCATCGTTTGAATCGATTGACCCGTTTTAACCAAAATATTATCTAATTCCTTTATCTTATTCTCAAGTTGGATTTGTTTATCAAGAAGCTCGTCTTCGCGTATTTTGAAATCAGACTTCAACTTTTTCTTTTCTTCAAGAAGAGAAGAAACAGTTGATTTTTCCGTTGAAAGCTGTTTACTTAAATTTGAAATTTCCTCATTCAAAGTCGTTATTTGTTTACCGGAACTTAAATGAAGAGCATTTATCTTTTTAGTAAGACATTGTTCGTGATAAACCGACTTTTGATAACATCTTTCAAGTTTGTCATATTTTTCAAAGCACTTTTCTTGATTTTTATATCTCGCAAGCTCAGTGGTCAAATCAGCATTTGTTTCTTTCATTTTGCGATTGACCGAGTTGACCTTTTCAACTTCAAGTGCCAAATTATTATATAATGATTCAAAGTAAGCACATGTTTCCTCAACAGTTGCAGGATGTTGATCTACTGTTCCCCCCTCTTGTTCCACACTAGAGATTTCAGGAATAACATTACTGTCATTCTGTTGTACTTGGTGTGGTTCAGGAATGGGTTCGAGTAGATCAGTATACTGCTCCTCTTGAGTAAACATATTAAATATCTCATTATCATAGCAGTTGTCATAGTTGTGTACCTCAGCTGTTCAGTTGAATCAATAGACGAGAGCTTTGTCATTCTGAGTACCCGATATGATCGTGATTGCTGCATAATTTGCCACATCAAAAATGCAATTTGCAGTGACTTCCTCAATTTCATCATGATCTACTGCAGCAGCCATCAATCAAACTCTTCCAGCTTGGAGATGGATTCTGGTTTTCCTTTTGAGATTCAACAATGAGTCTGAAGATAAGCAGCATTCCTCCTCTTTGGTCTGACTGTGCAGTTCCTAGCAAGATGACCCAATCCTCTTACTGTTTATAAAACCTAATCTGATTTCCATTATTCCCAGTTGCTCATTAGTTCAGCACGTGCTGCTTACAACAATTTCCATTCCCATTTGGATTCTGTTTAGGAATTCGGAACAACAATTTGCTCCATTATGATTTCAAACATTCTGAACACCTTGATTTTTGAACTGCATCTTGACAACCTGAATTCCCGACATTAAGTACTGCATTGTACCCGTTTTTGTTAACCACAACATTTGCCCTGCTACTGTCTAAACTGATTCCCTACAGTGCTCCAAACCATCCGCATCTGTCTGTCTTGACCCATATTCATACCCGGTGAGGCATTGCTTATACGAGGGTTTTGATTAATTTCTTCTGGTTGTTGTGGTTGGTGTTGAGTAGATTAGTTTGAATGATTAGCCATTAGTCGAGTGCCATGTTCATTGCGGTTGTGGGATCTGTAATGTCTTTGGGATTTGGCATTGGTTGTTGCATGTAGTTCTGGTTGAATGATGGTTGTGGGTTATAGTTGTTGTTGATGGGTTGTGGTTGTTGCATGTAGGTACTTTGGTGATGGTTGATCTTGTGTGAAAACATGGATAGTTGAAAGGATTGTTGGAATTTGCCATGAGTGCTAGCGGATCATGTGTTTTTGCAAGTCGTTCAGCTCTTTGATCATCTACCTCCTTTTGATTGTACTTCAAGAAATCATACAACTGAGTGTAGTCTGTCGTATGCAAGTCCTTTGTTTGATGAACAATAGTAACATGTCGGACCTCATTCATGTTGTAAGTTTGTTTAGGAACTTGAGTTTACTAGCCAATCTTTTCAGAAAGTGTTTGTTTCTCTTAAAATCATTCATCAATTTTGAGAACGGTGATAGTAAGTAAGACTCAATAGATTCTCCATCAATGGAGTAAACTTCCATTCATTAAACAACTTGCCTTCTTTTCTTGAATTCCAATATCGGAAATTTCATCATTTGTTGCACTCGTAACCAGGGATTTCCTGAAGCGAGTTTCACAACTATCAACCAGCAGCAAGATGTCTTTGGAAGACCGAGAAGAATGGGTCATGATAGCTTTGATTCATCTGCTTCCATCTTTTTCAATTTCTGCTTCTGTGTGTTCATCCATCGGTTTGTTCATGAAAACGTTTCAGGAACAAGGTACTTCATCGATCTTGCATCACCGGTTAGGAATCATCCGTCTGACATAAGGTCCAATTATAATGGAGTTGTAGATTAACTTTCCATTTGGTTCTACTCTTAGCATACCGAAGAAGATAGTGATGACCATGGATCATAGTTCTCTTTGTTACGAATAGGAGGGCGGTGTTTCAGAATACGGCTGCATAAATGTCATAGTTGAGTTCCGACATTGACAAAGAGGTGAATGTAAGATGATAAACAAGGATCTTTAGTGGGTAAAGTGATATGTTGTTGTTGGTCGGAAACACTATCTTCACGGGATTTTACAAATCTTTGATTAAAATCGAGAAAAGAATCGTATCTTTCGCGGGATTTTACAAAATCAAGACAAAACCGCAAAACAAAAAATTTGACTAGTTCGGTCCTCTGCTCGTTCGGTCCGTCGCTAGTTCGGTCCAAACAAGTTCGAACCTCTCGTTCGGTTCAACTAGTTCGATCCTCTCGTTCGGTTCAACTAGTTCGATCCTCTCGTTCGGTTCAACTAGTTCGATCCTCTCGTTCGGTTCAACTAGTTCGATCCTCTCGTTCGGTTCACAAGTGAATTCCCTCGATCGGTCCTTGAAGGAAATTCTAGTTCGGTCCTTGAAGAATTCTCCTCGTTCGGTCCTTGAGTTGTTTCACTCGTTCGGTCCTATAGAAAAGAACTCGTTCGGTCCTTGAGTTGTTTTCACTCGTTCGGTCCTTGAGTTATTTCACTCGATCGGTTGTACAAGGTTTCACTTCGTTCGGTGATCTTTCAAACGATGCAAGACAATGACACTTAAAGAGAAAATAATCCACACTTTGTTGCAAGAAAATAATGATTACGAGATGAAAACAAAACCAATTACCGAATAATAAGCTTAAAAAAAATTACCACAAACAAATCACAACACCCAACCTTGGCTCTTGATACCACTTGTTAGGATATCATTTCATCACCAAACACAAAAATAAAATAGATTTTAGAGAGAGAAAGTAAAAAGAAAGAAAAATGGTTACTTGTTCATGAAAAAGAAAAATGAGAAGCAACACCCTCTCCACACTTGGAGAGGGCTTTATTATACGTTACATGACGTGGATATTCTTGTGGGCTTTGTGTTGGGCCGGACTTAATACAAATGGGCTTGAGCCCGACAACTAGGCCCAACTAGCTTAACTAAATTCCCGTAAACTACGTATTACTTATACAAGGCTTGGGATTGATTAAATGACCATCACTTTACTAAATATCACGGCTAACAAGTTGCTTATCACCAGCAGACACCGTCTCAATTCAACACATATCAGTCGTCATATAACAATCCTTAATTTCAACAACAGTTGTCACCATGTTAGTCTTAATATGGAACCATTCATCCCTCCTAACAATACTCAACTACTTATCCATAAACACCTCTTGCAATCACTTATCCACTAACTGCTTACTCATCCATAGTTCATCAAAATGTTTATCTACAACCTCAAACCATTCCTCAAATTGAATATGTTGATCCTTCAGTTAATCATCAATCTCAACAAGCTGAATTCCCTCAGTTAGACTCTGGTCTTGCAGCCCCTGTGTTTAAGCCAGGTGATGACCCAATTGATGTCATCAACAAAATGATGTCATTCCTATCTACTGTCGTCACATCACGTTTTCCATCTACCAACAATCAGCTACGAAATTCTTCCAACCCAAGACAACAGGCAACTATTCAAGATGGTAGGGTTACTGTTTAACAGGTTTAGGGGAGACAATGTTCATTTGATACTGGTACTTCTTGAACAAGGGCTAACATCTCAGGAACAAGTAGGAGTAATTCAAGTCAACAAAGAGTTGTGAAGTGTTTTAACTGCCAAAGGGAAGGTCACATGGCAAGACAGTGCCCAAAGCTAAATAGGAAAAGGGATGCTACATGATTTAGAGATAAAGTTCTTCTGGTTGAAGCACAAGGATCTGGTAAAGTTCTGAATTAGGAGGAATTCACGTTTTTAGCATACCTTGGGAGTTGCAAAAGGTCCAGTTACACAAACGGTCATTACACACAATACAGCTTATCAAGCAGATGATTTGGATGCGTGTTGATTATGTCTGTGACGACGTATCTACTGCAAAGCAGTTCTTATGGCCAATTTGTCTAGTTACGATTCAAATGCAGCGGCGCCAAAAACTTGAGTTGCGGTTGTCGTAAGGGACTTCTACAAGAAGTTTTACAACTCCCTAGGCAGAGTACCTAACCGTTGTAGTAGTAGTATAGGCAAGACTCGGGAGTTGTTATCGTTCTCTAGGGGAATAGGTTGGGAAGGCTTGATCACGGTCTAACAGAATTCTAGGGGTTGAGAGAAGATTATTTTTGTATTTTTATATTATTAAGAAAGTAGTAAAATCATATGTTTGAAAGGTTTTGTTGGTTTTAGCTATTAAACAAAATAATAAACTACGCTAATGGTGATAACAATATAATAAAAAGATTGTATTCATTTAATCATGTATTACTCCCTAGATTGCTTCTCCTAGTGTTGTTGCTTTGTCACACTTGTGATGATCTATGTAATTATTTCCTAAGTCATGAACAGATTACACGAACCCGCCGTCTATTTAATATTCCGTTGAGGCAAAACACAAAGTAAGGTAGTATGAAGACTATTACCCGGCCCCCAAGAGTATATTAAATGCATTTGAAATATATTAAAAGTGGATCAACCATATAAGGGGCAAGGTAGTATGAAGACTGTTACCCGATAGTATCCTTTCTACACAATCATGTTTCCCTAGACATATCAACAGCGATACAGACAAAAGCTGGTTTTCTAAAGCCTAACATGCATATTCATCACAAGAAGCAACACCACTAAGATCTACATTCTAGGTTTCATACAATCATAAATGAATACAATAAGGAGTTTAGCCAAGCATGTTAAAGATAAAGCAAGAACAATAAAGAATCAAACAACAAGACATATTGAATGATTAAGATAGTCTTACTTGATTAAAACATGAATTGAAGGAGATACAATAGGGTTTTGAAGCCCTAAAATCGTCCTAATAAGCTGCCAAACGAACTAGGGTTTGTCCCCCTTTTTTACTCTAAATTTACACACACAAAACCCTAACTTCAGGTTTGTATTTATAAGAATATCGCTGTGATGGCGTCGCGTTTTAATCGTGACTCCGTTATAAATTAGAATCTTCTAGATCCGAGTTGAGTCGGTGCGGGTTGACGCCGTCAAGAGATGTTGTGACGCCGTCACTAGATGAAGTGTGACGGCATCGTGTATAAATAGTGATGCCGTTTCCAGCCGCTGAGACTTTAAATCTTGAAGAGTCTTGGTGTTGGTTTGTAGTCTTGTCTGTTTCTTTTAATGAGCCCAAGTCATGTGTATTTCCTCCAAATGCCTTCCAAATGCTAAATACCTAAAAAAGAACGATTAAGTACCTATTTTGGGCATAAATGCACGATTTAGGAGGTTAAATGACCCCGAAAAAGTGTATAAAATGACACCTCATCAAATACCCCTACACTTGGGATTTGCTTGTCCTCAAGCAAATGGGCTTTTCTACCTAGAAAATAGCAGTATTAGGGTCATTTAACCTACTCTTTAAAAGTATTTTATAACACAACCTTCTAGACCTCGTAATTAAAAGCACAAAAAGTATATACTAGCACCTCACATAAGTGTTTGGGATTCTCTCTTTCTCTCGGGTGTATAATAAATTATAACATAATGGGGAAATGGAAAATCAACACTCATTACCTATCATAGCATATAAATTACCATAGGCTTGGTAAATGATCAAACCTCCACCGCTAGGCGCAAGCATTATTCATTACTATCTAAGAGGTCTTTTAAAGGGTTGTGGGGTGTAGGTGTAAGATAACATATAATGGAAATGGAAATGGATGGGATACATTTGGGTGGCTTTGGGTAAATTTGGAGTGGAAGGGTTAGCTAATTATTTATACGAATACACGTTGGTTTGGTTGCTAAGCCAAAGACTCAGACAAAATATACAAACTCTACAAAACTCTACACCAACCTCTTTCTTTTTCTTTTCTTGAATCTAATATAAACATACATCATAACATGGGGTTTACAAAACAAGTACCCTTACACATTTGAGCTTTTTACTTGCTCGATATTTCAATTAACTAACTAATGACCCGAATTGAGTTGGATCAAAATAACATGGAGCTTATTGAGCTCTATTGGGGGTAATAAATTACTTCTTCTCCAATTCTTCCTAAGATGAATACTACCATGAATCTCAATCGTCCCAAAACTGTATTTACAAGGATAAGGACTTAGCAACCGTGTACTTAATAATTAACTTGGGTTAAACACAATAATGTACTAAAAGTGAGTACATATAAGGTAGGCTAAAGCGATTTGGGTGTAACGATTGGTTTAAAGGTGACAATGCTCTTTATTAATAGTCCGGCTTAACCAGAAAATTACAAGAACCGTGAAAAAGGATAGGCTCGAAGGGTTGTACTAGGGATATCCTGCACTAAAAATGAGTGCATGACAAAGGTGTGGGATAGTTATATGATCGGTGTAACCATCATAGAAATTGCAGGTTTAAAACATGGGTTAATCCTAGTGCCTCTTATTTAGCAAATCCTAATACTTACATGCGGTCTCGGAATGCCTCACAAAAACAAGTTCTACAATATAATATACTATCGGTACACTCATATGATTCTTTGAACCGATCTTAATGTTCCAGAAAAGGTGACAAATATCATACGCACACATCCGTAACGACGGAATAGACACATATGTCTGCATTCGAACCTTAACTCGAAATTGCTAAAGGTGGAATCATCTTGGGTATCAATAATGGATACCCAAATTCCTAAAGATCTAAAGGCGAACCTCACATTTTTGGGGTGGAATTCTGAGGGTTGTTTTGCTAGTCATATAAATTCCTATCCATGAGACGCTATTAATACTTGGTTTTTGTCGGTGTGTGTCATAAAAAAAATTAAATTTGGGTCAAAATCAGCTTTTTATGCATTGTTTCGATATATTACCCATCATTTCAAGGACAAAGCAAATGGCAAATGAAAGAATAGTTTCCAAGGCTTATTTTCCGCCTACACTTAAGTTGAAGATTGTCCCCAATGTTCTATAGAAGTACCCATAAAAATGAATAAAAAGAAAAAAACAAGTAAAAGAAACTAGTACTCCCCTGGTTTGCTCAATAATAGAGAAGAAACATGCGATAACTGGTTAGATCGTCCTCCAAGAATCGTCTTATGAAACTTCCTAAGAACTTTCAAGCTTATTCTCGTCAAATATAACCTGTAATCAGTGTTCTAAAAGGCGCGCCATGACGGCGCCAAGGCGTCGCTAAAGCATGAGGTGTGGCCTCCACGTTACGAAATAGACCAAGGCGTCGACTCTAGAAGTGGCGTGAGATGAGGCGTGAAAAGGCGCGATAAAGCGAGCAAAGGCGTGAGGCGTGGCGGGTTTTTTAGATTCAACTATGAATTTTTTTATTTTTTTAAAATGATGAATATTAAATGTAAGGATAGATTCTTAACTTTATTTATTATGTACAACGTTTTATGTAAACTCAATATATATGAAATAAGTTATAAATGAGCTGACGGCGCCACTTGAAAATCATGATGCCATCTCCACACTTTGAGAAAATTCAGTCTTTGTTTTTGATGAAAAATTTCTTGTAAGCAATCTTATGAGTTATTTCATGTATTAATTATTGCATAAACCATTAAAAATAGTTAACACAATCATATGACTCAAAACAAACACACAAAACACCACCCAACACAAAAACACAATCCCTAAATCATTAATTTAAAATATTGGTTGCCTCCCAAAAGCGATTGTTTTTGTTTATGAGTCACGAGCCTGATGCCTAAACGCATAATTTAACGTGTAAAAAGGTGGGATATCCCTGTAACACCCCCATTTTTTCAATATAGCAGCGGAAGCTAATCTGGGGTATTACTTCATAGTACAACAGTCACAATCATAGGAAACGACTTAAAAGAGACGTTATCATTCATTAAAATCGGAGTTTTACAAAGGCAGGTCCCAAAATCTAGAAACATAAAATGTGAATGATAACAAGTTTTAGCCATCTTCAAGTCTATGTCACTCCATGCCATAAGTTTCTCAATTACCTGGGATAAACATGCATAAAAAGGGTCAACACAAAGGTTGAGTGATATTCATAGGTTTAAGTTAAATAATTTGAATGCAAATTCGATATTGGGTTACGTTGTTATACACCCGTTATAAAACAAGTATTATTGCCATTAGCTTATGAATCCGAAGCCTTGGGATATATTTGATACGTTATAGCCCCAACGGGTGCCTTTGCCAAAACACCCGAAGTTATATTCTAATGGTGTGTAATTGGTTACCGGTATAACTAGGTACACCAACGGGGAGTCCAACCCAAATAGATCTATTCACAACATTCGCGCTGACTCCGTAGAGTAATTAACGGTTCATGATATTGGGGACTTAAAAGCAAAATAGTTACTTAGTCAATAATAAAATCAGGATATGCATACCAAAAAATTTAAATTGCAATTCATAGGTTTAAGCATGTATCCCCCTGCGGAGTTTATAAACAATTGAAAGATTGAAATGCGAGGCTATGAACTCACCTTAACAGTATAGGGAAATTTGATTGATAGCAAAGGTAAATGGCGAATAAAGTAACAACTTCATCACACGCAACCTTGGGGATAATATGTCAAGTCTTAGTTTTGATTGAATATGTTTTACATTCAAATGAATATCATCATTGATTGAATTGTTATGGAGTAATGTATCAACCGTTCTGCGCAACTTAATTCAGAGTCATTCAGTAAACGTTTGAGAGCAAGGCACTTTAATTGTAAACCAACAACTCATCAGAACGTAATACCAAGATGAAGCCCCTTAATATGAAGCTCCCTAGTATTGTGGAACGATATAGATTCAGGATAGGATTTTTTTAAAAGCATATCGATGATGAATTTATAATACTTATACCATAATCGGATTTAAAAGCGATTTGAACAGATAGCTGGAAATGATAAAGCATCGACAAACTTCATTAAAATATATGTTCTTATAATGTTATTGGGGAACGATATTTTTATACTTTTTCAAAATGTTACATTTTAGACCCTTAAGAATGAATAATGGCAAAATATACCCTTGGAGTTTGCACTTTTACAAGTTTGTCCTTCTAGTTTAAAAGATGTACAAAGTAAACCTTGCACTTTGGAAAGTGACATAATAGACCCCTATAGTTATAAACAAAAGAAATAATGGCAAAATAGTCCTGTATTTAAAGTTTTTCAAAAAGTTACGAATAAATACCCCTAGCATGAAAAAACGAAATCGTTCTTAGTCCAAAATCCATAATAATGATATTTTTCAATATGAAAAGTAATTTTGCAGGTTATAGCTTATTAATATAAGCTAAAATATGAAGGTTTAACGTAACAAAAGTTTAAAATAACAATTCGTTAAGCTAGAAATCAAAACAGGTCGTTTTAGGGTTAAATAACGAAAACGCGTAGGTTTTTAATTCATATTCCTTCAAGACTTGATAAAGTGGTTATAATAACATTAGTTTAACTTAATAGAATATATTATAACAACATTTAACCATCATAACGATTTGATTTAAGAAAAACATAAAATTAGGGTTTCGGGTGCACGGTTTGGATCAAAAAGAAGAGAAAAACGCCATGGTTTTTTTTTGAAGTTTTTAAAACTTTAACAAGAGTATATTTAGGATCATATAAACATTATAAGAGTGTAGGAGCAGGTATGAATATCATAAAACCTGGGTTTGAGCTTTGAAGATCAACAATGGAGGAAAACAGGTCAAAATGGGTAGAAACGCTTCGCACGCCTAGGTTTTTCTTCTTCGAGGCTTCAAGGCTTCAATCCTTCTCTTGATTATTATTCTTGGGACTTATTAGGAGCTTCTTGGGCAGATATATGTTGCTAGTATGGGTTATAGAAGAAGATGTGGGGGATGAGTTAGAATGAAGGGTGCTTTGACCCCTATTTATAGTCAAATTTCAAACCTAAGGAGCCCAAGAAACTTAAGCCCAAGTTTGGAAGGTAGGGGATGAATGTAGGAGCAAGGAACTGATTTGGATAGGATAGGTATGATATTAACTAGAAATCAAAGAGAAGGATGTGGATCATCCTTGTGGTGTCGCGGCTGAAGTGGAGGAAAAGAAAGAGATGTGGCCAATTTTGTGACCCATGACTCAAAGGAGATGCTTGTAAGCAGCTTAGGAAGGAAGTAGGAGCATCATTGAGGTGCTTGGATTGCATGGTTAAAGTTTAAAATGAGTCATTTGGAGGGAAACTATCGCTAGGGCTTATTAGGGCTCGAATTGAGTTTTTAAGCTTACAATTCGTATAATCTTGTGATATAATGATAGGTATATGTTCATAAGACTTGTATTAAGGATTATTAACAAGAATTGATAGGTGGTTCGGGTTTAAAATGGGCGAAAATGAGTAAAATAGGCCACGGGTTCATATGGTACGGGTTTAGGGTTTTCTTGGTTCTTTTTCGTGTACATTGGAGAGATAAGGGTGGATTAATGATCTTAAGGATTGTATTAAGAGCTTAGATCATAATTTGGTTAATGGTTCATGATCAAAATAGGTGAAAATGAGTAAACAGGTCGTGTTTTGCAATTAGGGTTTGATTAGGGTTTTCTTAGGGTTTTCTTGGTTTAATTCTCGTCCATTGTTGTTAAAATGATGAAATGATGATGGAATGTGATTTGTAATGTTGTAATATATGTAATTACAACTTATTTGAGTGGTTGAGGTTTAAAACGGATAAAGATCAATAAACGGGTCACGATTTAGAAACTAAGCCATCGTGTTAAAGGGTTTTCCTTGTAATTTCATGAAATGAGAATGAATATGGATTGTAAATTGAATTATGTATGACTTTGCTTGTAGAACTTGTACTTAATAGATTGTACAAGTTTCCTTAGAAAAACGGAGGTAAAATGGCTATTTTGGATGTCGTGCATTAATGACTTGTACATTGTGCATTAAGAAGGATCTTGTACTTTATTTTTATTTAGAGGGAAAAGTAAATTTAAATAGATGTATATTTACTTGTAACTTGTACTTTAGTAGCTTGTTGCATCAACTTTTCGATATAACTTTACATGGAATTAGGGTTTTAGAGGTATAAACAGATAACAGTTTAAAGCATGTCTTGATATAACGTTGCAAATGGTACATTATATGAGTAATGTACTTTGTAAAAATGATATTAAGATGTTATGATGTTTGCTTGACATATATTAGATAGGATTGCCATAAGATAGGATGCGTGAGCTCTTTAACTTTAGTAATCCAAGGTTACATTTCATATTAGAGATATGGTAATGCAAGTTAATGGTAATAAAGCTAAACAATTCACCCGTACAATTGTGATCATCATAACATAGGGTATATTTTGGGTATTGATGAAAATTTTTGGTTGTATAGTCCCCCAACCTTACAGAAATTCGTCCCGAGATTAGTTGAATGATAGAGTGTAAAAGTTTAGAGATTTATTCATATGAAGATAATATGAAGTAAGGGATTTGTTCGTACAAACGGATCACAGATTGAAAGAATGTTGTTTGTACGTATGCCATATACTTAAGCCTACTTATTTATAATTTGTCACTTACAAAGAGAAGCGTCCAAATCCTTGTAAACCTGAGAATTTCATTAAATTCATATTCAGAGATTTAAAATTTCCATATATAAATGAAGAAGCGTCCAAATTCATTTCAAGACGACATTATAATCATCCTACCTAAGTAACAAAAAATCTGAATAAAAAAGATGCTATACATAAAAGATGAAGAATTTTCCCCCCAAATCCATAGAAGGTAATGAGAAAAGTAATGAGACATTAATTGCAATAATGTCTATAAAATGTCGTATTTCAATGATAATAAGTGATTCCAAAGGTATAGGGGAGTATCAGAAGTTGAAACATATAGAGTTAATGGGAAGTGACAAACGATGTCAGTTTTGATATAACCAGATAACAAGTTAGTAGACGAATCATCACTGCCCACTCTTAATTATTTCAATGGATAACTTTTTCTTTACATATCTTACATCATCATGTCTCGTGGTGGGATTCTAGATAAAAGTAATAGATGACAAGGATAATAGCTTAGTATTTAAACTTTATGAATGTGGTCCCATAAGAGATAGCTTCCTAAAAAATTGGATGGCGATCTTGATCTCTTCAAGGTTCAATTCTAAATCATAAACCTAAAGCAAACCAAAAGCAATCTTGTCTCTCTGACCCATATGCTTCTTCCGTGGCTTCAAGTATCGTGTACGGAGGCTTCCTCAATTTATGGTTTTTTACTTCATCAAAATCTCTTGGTATGATTATCCAACCATTAACAAGTCTTTCTTTCATTTTCTCAATGCGGTGAAAAGAAAGTTCTTCTAAGTAATATAAAATATCTTCGATTTGTTTATCTCCATGTATGCAAATCCAGATGTCTTGATAGAATTTTATTTGTCCTATTTCAAATATTTGAAGGTGGGGTAGAGTATAGAACTATGAAACTTCCTAAGAACTTCCAAGCTTCTTCTCATCAAATATAACATGTAATTCAAAGACAAAGACAACTACACCAAGCGTAAAATCCACGGGTGAATGATAAATACAACCTTATTAACTACATTTAGACTCTACAAAAACAATAAAGATAGGATGAATGTGTTAACGTAATAGTGGTTTTCTGTAGGTTTATAAAAGAATTACAAATTTGAAATATTACACAAGTTATATTTTCAAAAATACTTAAAAATTTCGAATTTTTTGTAGCTGGGCACATGACACCGTCAGGAAAATCTTGACGTCGTCACAACGGATGAGCTGACGGCGCCACTTGAAAATCATGATGCCATCTCCACACTTTGAGAAAATTCAGTCTTTGTTTTTGATGAAAAATTTCTTGTAAGCAATCTTATGAGTTATTTCATGTATTAATTATTGCATAAACCATTAAAAATAGTTAACACAATCATATGACTCAAAACAAACACACAAAACACACCAGACACACGACATTCCTAAATGCATTAATTTAAAATATTGGGTTGCCTCCCAAAAAGCGATTGTTTTTGTTTGAGTCACGAGCCTGATGCTACGCTTATTTAACGTGTAAAAGGTGGGTATCCCTGTAACACCCCCATTTTTTCAATATAGCAGCGGAAGCTAATCTGGGGTATTACTTCATAGTACAACAGTCACAATCATAGGAAACGACTTAAAAGAGACGTTATCATTCATTAAAATCGGAGTTTTACAAAGGCAGGTCCCAAAATCTAGAAACATAAAATGTGAATGATAACAAGTTTTAGCCATCTTCAAGTCTATGCCACTCCATGCCATAAGTTTCTCAATTACCTGGGATAAACATGCATAAAAAGGGTCAACACAAAGGTTGAGTGATATTCATAGGTTTAAGTTAAATAATTTGAATGCAAATTCGATATTGGGTTACGTTGTTATACACCCGTTATTTGTAAAATAATATTATTGCCATTAGCTCATGAATCCGAAGCCTTGGGATATATAATAATCAAACGTTATAGCCCCAACGGGTGCCTTTGCCAAAACACCCGCAGTTATATTCTAATGGTGTGCAATTGGTTACCGATATGACTGGGTACACCAACGGGGAGGCCAATCCCAAATAGATCTATTCATAACATTCGCGCTCACTCCGTAGAGTAATTAACGGTTCATGATATTGGGGACTTAAAGGCAAAAGTAGTTACTTAGGCAATAATAAATCAGGATAGCATACAGAAATATTTGCATTCATGGTTTAAGCATGTATCCCCCTCGCGGGTTTATAAAACAATTGAAATATTGAAATGCGAGGCTATGAACTCACCTTAACAGTATAGGGAAATTTGATTGATAGCAAAGGTATATGAAATGAAAGTAACGGCTTCGTCACACGCAACCTGGGGTAATATGTCAAGTCTTAGTTTGATTGTTATGTTTCAAAACTTTATAAAGTATAATGTATATCTTTGATTGAATTATTATGGAGTATTGTATCACCGTTCGGGCCATCATAATTCAGAGGTCATTCAGTAAACGTTTGAGGAGCTAGGGCACTTTAAATCGTAAACCCAACAACTCAGTCAGAACGTAATACCAAGATGAAACCTCTTAATATGAAGCTCCCTAGTATTGTGATACGATATAATCGGTTTTAAGCGTTTTGATCAATATCTAGAAATGATAAGCACGACAAGCGTTAATTAAAGTTATGTCTTGTAATGTTTTGAACATGTTTTTATACTTTTTCAAAATGTTACATTTTAGACCCTTAAGAATGAAAAATGGCAAAATATACCCTTGGAGTTTTCACTTTTACAAGTTTGGTCCTTCTAGTTTAAAAGATGTACAAAGTAAACCTTGTATTTTGGAAAGTGACATAATAGACCCCTATAGTTATAACTTTGATAAAATGACATTTTCAGTCCTTTTAGTTATAAGTTTCAGAAAGTTACAATATATACCCCTTGCATGGAGAAAATGATTTACAAAAACAAGTCCAGAAATCTATAAAATATATTTTTCAATATGAAAAGTAATTTACAGGTTATAGCTTATTAATATAAGCTAAAATATGAAGGTTTAACGTAGCAAAAGTTCAAAATAATGATTTGTTAAGCCAAAATTCAAAACGGGTCAAATTAGGGTTTTTAAATCAAAACGCGTAGGTTTTTAAACCAAATTCTTTCAATATTTAACCATTATAACCTTTAGATTAAAGAAAAACAAGAATTTAGGGTTTAGGTTTTGGTTTTGGATCAAAATGAAAAAACGCCTAGAATTTTAGATTAAAAGTTTTAATATGAGTTCATGCATGATCATATGAGTATTATAAGAGTGTAAGAACAGGTATGAAGATCATATAACCTGGGTTTAAGCTTTGAGAATCAAAAATGGAGGAAACGAGTCAAAATGGGTTCGAACGCCTAGAATTCCTTCTTTAGGGCTTTAAGGCTTGATTACTTCTCTTGATTATTGCTCTTTTGGGAATCTTAGACTTCCCCCCATGATCAGAAATTTGTTGCCATTGATTTGGTTTAAAGAAGAAGAATGTAGGTGTGAATGAAATGAATGGGTGATGAGCCCTTTTTATAGTCGAACTCAACCCTTGGAGGCCAAGGTAACTTTGTGCTCAAGCTATGACATATGGATCAACTAGAGGTTGATGTGGAGAAGCTATGATGTGAATATGCAAACCTAAAACTAGCTAGAAGGTGTTACTTGATCCTTGTGGTGCCGCGTCAAGACTTGAGGAACCAGGGGAGATGTGGCTTCTTATTCTAGCTCAAGAACAGGGATTAAGTAGCATGGTAAGCTGCTTAGGGAGGCAAGTAGCTTGGTCATCAAGGTGCTTGGATGCAAATTAACTTTCAAAGTGGGTCAAAAAGAAAGAATAAGTGTCGCGGATTCGAATGGTACGGGTTTAGGGTTTTCTTGCTTAAATGACCGAGTACATTGGTAGAAAATAAAATATCGGGGAATGTAAATATTGTATAAGAGTTAAGGTTCGAGTTTAATAACTAAATGGGTGAAAATAAGTAAAATAGGGTCCGCGGGTTCATATTAGGGCACGAATAGGGTTTTTAAGCTTCAATTTCATGTGCATTTGATTAGTGATGATATATTAAGGATTGTAAGCTTATATTAAGGATTTACAACAATGTTTGATTAGTGATTCGGGATGAAAATGGGTGAAAATGGTTAAATGGGTCGTGATTTGCAATTAGGGTTCGTTTAGGGTTTCTTTGATTTAATTCTTGTACATTGTTGTTATAATGAAGATATAATGATGGATTGTGATTTATAATGTTGTAGTTTGAGTAATTACAACTTATTTGAGTAGTGGTTGAGGTTTAAAACGAATAAAAACCAAGAAACGGGTCTCAGTTTAGAAAATAACTCAGTTTAGGGTTTTTAGGTTTGATTTCATGAAATCTTATGAAATGAGAAATATTATGGATTGTAAATGAAGTGCATGACTTTCTTGTAACTTGTACTTGATAGATTGTATAAGTTTCTTAGGAAAACGGAGGTAAAAACGGCAATTTTTGGATATACAAGCATTTAATGACTTATACATTATGCTTTAAAAAGGACTGTACCTTATTTTGGGGGGGAATTAATATTCAAATGAAGATTTATATTACTTGTATCCTGAGCTTTGGGGGGATCACTTTACATTCATATTGGATGTCTACATTACCTAAAATTAGGGTTTAGGCATAAACATTAACGGTTTATGTTCAATTGATATTAATGTCGAGAAATCTACGTTAAATGAATAAGGTATGTGATAAAATAGATATTAGGTCATTGACTTGACATGTTATGATTGATATGCTGAACATAAATGATTGTCATAGAAGATTGCGTGAGCTCGTATAATATTAGATATGCAAGTTACGTTGCCTAATAAAATTAAAGCAAGCATTTCCCCATGAAAAAGTGATATATTATATAACAGAGAGATATTACATTGGTGAAAATTTTGGGTTGTTATATTATCCTTTTGAGGCTTAACGACCAAAAGCTTTGTGAAAAAGCTAATAATCAAATGTTAAAGTTTCTTCAAATCTTTCAAGGATTACACTTCGATATTAGCTTCGCAGATGCTCTTCTTCATACGTTGAAGTTTAATTCTACATTTAAGAGTCTTCTAAGTAATAAGGAAAAATTATTTAAATTAGCTAGTACTCTGTTAAATGAGAATTGTTTAGCGGTGCTCCTAAAAAAGTTGCCCGAAAAACTTGGAGACCCCGGCAAATTTCTCATCCCGTGTGATTTTTTAGAGCTAGATGAGTGGTAGGCCTTGGACGATCATGTCGCTAGCATTAATCGTAAATTCCGTCTTTTCCATGTGGAAAAGCTTTCGCTCTCCGAACTCACATCCGACTTCACATGAAAACTTCCCCCCCCAAAAAACTTGCAAACTGATCGATTGCTTATCCGAAAGGTGTTACCGAAGATGGTTTTGTGAAAGTAGGAAAGTTTCATTTTTTGGCCGACTTTGTTGTAGTAGATTACGATGTTGATCCTCGGGTTCCCCTCATTCTAGGGAGGCCTTTCTTGAGGACGGTACGAGCATTAATCGATACATGGTGAAGAGTTAACTCTTTGAGTCAATGATGAGGCTATTACATTTAAAGTCAGGCACACTTCGAGATACTCCCGTAGTTATTATGATGAAATGGTTAATCAAGTCAATGTCATAGACGTTGCTTATGAGGAGTATGCTCAAGAAGTGCTTGGATTTTCAGAAAGTTCAACGAGTGGCAATCCCACTCCTTCGGATCCTATCATTGCTTCTTCTGTCCCCTCGTTCACTTCTTTTGAAGGAGGATATTTCATTTTGGAAGAGATCAAAGCTTGTCTTTCAAGTGATACAATTCCACCCGGAATTGATGATGCCAACTTTGATCCGGAGGGAGATATTCGTCTACTTGAGAAGTTATTAAACGATGATCCATCATCTCCTCTCCCTTCGAAAGAAATTAATTTTGAGGAACTTAAAATAATAAAACCTTCTATTGATGATCCTTCGGAGCTTGAGCTCAAGGATTTACCGTCTTATCTTGAATACATGTTTTTAGAAGGAACCGATAAATTACCCGTTATAATTTCTAAAGAGTTAAAAGATAAAGAAAAGGCCGCCCTTTTAAAGGTTCTTAAGTCACGCAAATGGGCCATCGCATGGAAAATCTTCGAAATTAAGGGCATAGACCCCCATTTTTGTACTCACAAGATTTTAATGGCAGATGATTTCAAACCGGCGGTTCAACATCAAAGAAACATGAATCCAAAAATTCATGAGGTTATCAAAAAGGAAGTTATCAAACTCCTTGATGCCGGATTGATTTACCCTATTTCTGATAGTCCGTGGGTGAGTCCCGTACATTGTGTGCCTAAAAAAGGTGGAATGACCGTAGTTGAAAATGAAGATAATAAGTTGATACCTACTCGACTAGTCACCGGATGGCGTGTTTGTATTGATTACCAGAAGCTTAATGATGCTACTCATAAAGACCATTTCCCATTGCCTTTCTTGGACCAAATGCTTAAACGTTTAGGAAGGAACGAATACTATTGCTTTTTAGATGGTTTCTCGGGATATTTTCAAATTCCTATTGACCCTCAAGACCAAGAGAAGACCACCTTCACTTGCCTTTATGGGACGTTTGCCTATCAACGCATGCCTTTCGGCTTATGTAATGCTCCTGGCACATTTCAAAGGTGCATGATGGCCATTTTCTATGACATGATCAAGGAAACAATAGAGGTCTTTTTGGACGATTTCTTAGTCTTCGGGGATTCTTTCTCATCATGCCTCTCCCATTTAGACAAAATGCTAAAACAGTGCGAAGATACCAACTTAGTTCTAAATTGGGAGAAGTGCCATTTCATGGTTAAAGAGGGCATTATCCTCGGACATAAGATTTCAAAGTCCAGGATTGAGGTCGACAGAGCTAAAGTTGATGTTATAGCTAAACTCCCTCATCCGACTTCCGTTAAAGGCGTTCGAAGTTTTTTAGGTCACGGCGGGTTCTATCGTCGATTTATTCGCCCGGCTGATGACTCATCTTCTCGAAAAAGAAACCCATATATTTTCTCAAAAGAATGTATTGAAGCGTTTAATATACTTAAGAAAAAGTTAACTGAAGCCCCGATTTTAGTTACCCCTGATTGGGACCTACCATTTGAAATTATGTACGACGCTAGTGATTATGTGGTAGGTGAAGTCTTGGGGCAACGTAAGACCAAACATTTTCAGCCTATACACTATGCAAGTAAGACCATGACGGATGCTCAAGCACATTACACTATAACAAAAAAAGAGTTATTAGGTGTGGTGTATACTTTTGAGAAATTACGGCCATACTTAGTCTTATCAAAGACGGATACTCAACTCTCAAGTATCTTCTTGCTAAGCAAGATGCTAAGCTGAGATTGCTCTGGCAGATTCTCTTACTACAAGAATCTGATGTCATTATTCATGATAAAAAAAGGAGCAGAGAATCTCGCGGCCGACCACTTATCTAGATTAGAAAATCCTCACCAAGGTGATCACGAGAAAAAGGAAATTAATGAAACATTTCCTCTCGAGACCCTCGGAATGATATCTTTCCATGGTGATTCAAGTACCTTATGGTTTGCCGACATTGCAAATTATCATGCGGGAAATTTTGTTGTGAAAGGGATGTCGTCCCAATAAAAGAAAAAGTTCTTTAAGGATGTTAAGCATTATTTTTAGGATGACCCCTAGTTGTTTAGGATTTGTGCGAATCAAATGATTAGACGTTATGTTTACGGCCAAGAAGCCGTTGATATCCTCACGGCTTGCCATAATGGACCCATCAGGGGACATCATGGTGCGAACTACACTGCTAAGAAAGTCTTTGATTCCGGTTTCTATTAGCCGACAATCTATCGCAATGCACATGACATGGTAAATTCATGTGACTCATGTCAACGTCAAGGCAAAATCTCGCAAAAAGACTAAATGTCTCAAAATGCAATTCAAGTATGTGAGATCTTTGACGTATAGGGCATCGACTTTATGGGACCGTTCCCGTCTTCTCGAGGGAACAAGTACATTCTCGTGGTCGTTGACTACTTGTCTAAATGGGTTGAAGCAAAAGCGCTCCCCACTAATGATGCCCGAGTCGTTGTTAAATTCTTAAAATCTCTTTTTGCTCGATTTGGAACTCCTCATGCTATAATTAGTGATCGCGGTACTCACTTTTGCAATGACCAATTCGCAAAGGTCATGCTTAAGTATGGAGTTACTCATCGTCTTTCAACCGCGTATCATCCACAAACTAGTGGACAAGTAGAGGTTTCAAATCATGGTTTGAAACGTATCTTGAAAAGGACCGTAGGCGATAATCGTGCTTCATGGTCCGATAAGTTAGATGATGCTTTATGGGCCTTCCGTACCACATTCAAGACACCTATCGGGTGCACTCCTTATAAGCGTGTGTAAAGGAAAGGCTTGTCATCTTCCTATCTAGCTTGAACATAAGGCCTATTGGGCCTTGAAACATTGTAATTTCGATCTTAAGTTCGCGGGTGATCACCAAAAAGTTCAAATGAATGAATTAAATGAACTCCGGTATCAAGCCTACGAGAACTCTTTAAAATACAAAGAGAAAACGAAGAAGATTCATGACTTCAAGATTAAGAATCGCGTTTTCAACGTTGGTGATCGAGTTCTTCTCTTCAATTCTCGATTAAAGATCTTCTCGGGCAATCTTAAAACCCGTTGGATCAGACCGTTCACCATTACTCAAGTTTTCCCTTATGGTACCGTCGTCGTCCCATGTATCGGGACATACCACCTATGGTTGTCCCGGATCTCCAAACCTTCCCCATGGACCACTAAATTCGGGGTCGAGTCAGGCTCGTGACTCGGTTAACAAAAACAAGCACTTCTTGGGAGGCAACCCGTGTTTCTATCTTCTTTTTCTGTTTTCTAATAAGTGTGACGCGAGGAGGCTCACCTCTTCCTTTCTCATGTTTCGTGGCTTGTGTTTTATGTTCATGATTGCCCGGATTATGAATACTCTCGTGCTCGTGGTTTTGTACATCGTTTACTCGAGCTTCAATCCTTAGCATGCTTATATATGGGAATTCGATATCCTAGATCTTATTGACTAACGTTTATCTTTTAGCATAATTAATAAACAGCTTTAGACTTACGTAGAGACCTTGTAAACATTGAGGACAATGTTTAGTTCTAGTATGGGGGGGTTTCTATCGATTTGATCTTACTTGTATTTGCTTTGTCTTCACGTAACCCTGTTTTTCCACCAAAATACCAAAAATATTTGATTTTATGCCAAAATTAAAAAAATTTCAAAAATAAAATAAGTGTTTTGACACGAATTTTTGACTTTCCGATGGTGAGAATGACTTGATCGAGCATGTTGCGCTCTAGCTTATGCCCTTAACATATATATTTTAAGCTTTTGCTAGTCTGTTTATACAAGAAGCTTAAAACGCGAATCTAGCTTTAACAAGCCAAGAGTTTTGCAAGTTACCATCATAGACTTAAATATTCAAAGCTTGTTTATAATAGAACTAAGCATTTTTGAATTTTTAAAGATTTTAAATTTGCGAAGAACGAGAAATGATAGAGTTGAATATAAGTTAGATGCTAAGAGTGGAGTAGTTGGATCTCTTTAGAGCTCATAGAGGTTAATTGTGGCTTTTTGCTCCCATTAGCTTAATAAACATTATATAATTGTTAATAAATAAAGTTGCTTTGGCTTTTGCGATTCTTAGTTTAGATCCCTTCGTAGAGATTCCTTCTGGAAAAAGAAAGTAAACATCGCGGTTTTTGTAAGTATGTTGTGGGAAATAGTTACCGGATTCTTGACGCATCCGCCCGTTTGTCTAGGTAGTTAAAAGACCACAAGACTTAAAATTTTTGCAAATAATAATAACAATTATGTAATAAACTGAAGCCGAAATAAGACTTCTGGATCATGGTCGGCTCGCATACCGATGTGACAAACTGTGGGCTGATAAAAGTTTACTGTCTCTGGTCGGTTCGCTACTGATGTGACAGTCTTCAAAAGAAGGCCTATAGTAAGAATAATAAATCCGAGACTAATAAAAGTTTGCTGCATCTGGTCGGTTCGCTGCCGATGTTGCAGCCTTCAAAAAGGTCGAGGATCCCCTGGTCGAAATAAGACTCCTAGACCATGGTTGGCTCGCATACCGATGTGGCAGTTGTTTAAAGGACCGGGGGGAGGGGTTAATAATGTTGCTATAATTATAATAATAATAAAGCCAACAATATTACTTTCTTTCTCTAGAAACTTTCCAACCCACTTACCTCTCTAGTTCTTGTATAATATTAAAGATTACTAGTATTCTTCAGGGTACGTTTTAGAAAATTCGTAACTCGTTGCATAAATTTAAAAGTAAAAAGTCTTACAACCATTTTCAAAATAATTTAAACCATAGCGGAAGCATTGCAAACGTAGCGGAAACAATAATAAAGTTTTGACTAAGACAACGAGTATGAGCTATGATAGTCTTGAATTTCAGTCGAAGTCACATTGCACATAGACTTCAAATAGCACACCTTGATAATCCAAGCTAAGCACCTGAGAAAAACATGCTTAAAACGTCAACATAAAGTTGGTGAATCCCTAGGTTTAATTTCAAACGTTGTTATAGTGGACCACAAGATTTCAACACGTATGTGACAATTATAACAGATACAACTTCAAAAAAAGAAAGGTATTTATGTTGCACTAACCTCATGACACCGAAGCTAATGTGGAGGTAGCATGTACATTGCCATATAAAGTTGCCCTGGTAGGTGTCCGACCAAAGACCACCCAAAACTAGTTTCGACATGAAATACAACCCTTGGCCTGTACATCAGTCGTACCCGTCCAGTAAGAATTACTAATATGTGTTTAATCACATATCATTTTTCCTTATTAAAATGAGCTTAAAAGACCAAAAATACATGAAAAATGCATTGTATGTGTGTGTTTTGTGATTTGTATTGTGCAGGTATCAGATATATCAAAATGGACAAAAACGAAGCCAAAACAGACAAAACCGAGCATGAGATTGGAAGAGCTTTAGGAAATCGAAGCCGAAGGCATATACATCCTTAATGGGCCAACCCCTACCCATTTTATTAGGACGGATCAGCCCATTAACATTGTATCTATACTAAACCAAGCCTAAAATATAACAAAAATCCAAATCCAATCCATAAGCCTTATCCTGTCCAAAATCCAAGCCCAACACCACTTCTCCCTTACCCAAGTCAAAGTCAAAGTTAAAAGATATAAACGTTAGGTCAAAATTACTGTTCTTCCATCTTTTTCCCCTTTTTTCCCTCCCATTTTCACTCACCATTAACACAGGGTTAAAACCCGCTCCACACACATACCCTACTAGAAGCTCTTGACATGTTTGCATCACTCAATCCACCCTGGCGATCCCTAGCAATTTCATTGGCTATGGTTTGCTGGCACATGATCCAAGGGTCTTAAATGAGGGATTAGGATTTGGTTATGATTGAAGGGCTCGGATTAAAGCATGGGACGCTCCTCAAGGGCCTAGAAGTTTCTCTTCTTCACTATAAATAGCAGGGCTAATCATACAGTAGAGGCATCTAGATTTTAGTTGTTTTAGTGTATCTTTTTTATATCTTCTTAGTGTAATTTTTAGTTTATGGCATTTGTCTTATTGTAATCTTGTTTTAAACAGCTTGTAATTTCTTTTGATATTAATAAAATTCCAAATTTCATTTAAATTGTTCTTTAAATTTTGTTTTACTCTTAAGCAATTATGGTTTAAATTTGTTTAGATATAAGATAATAAGGTCATTAAGCTCTCCATAACCCCTTATGCTAGATCTTATTCAGTTTAGCTTTCTAAAAGCCAAACTGAATAAGCTATTCACCTTAAATCACTCTAAAACAAAGTCACAATAAGCTTTTGGATGATAAGCCAATAATGGAAGGGCTTATGGGTTTTACCAGCTTGTTTCTAACAAGCTGGAGCTTGTAGATAAGCTCTAAGAGCATTTAAGTCCTTGTTTAAGCAAAGAATAAGGTATACTTACTTTTACTCTTTTAAGCTTATTTACTTTTTAGCTTATTGCTTAACTTAATCTGTGCTCACTGTTGCTTATTTGTGCTTAATCTGTCTTGTTATAGCTTATTGTGTTTAGTCTTTAGTCTACAATAGCTTAATTTGAGTTTTCATTAGAAACTGTCTATTTTAGTAGTTAATATAGCTTATTAATGTAGCATATATTCTGGTGCTTATTTTCCCTAGATTTTTGCTTATTTGTCCTTATTAAGCTTAGAACTTAATCTGTTTTAACAAATAATGGCTTCAACTGATCTGTTTCAACTTAAGAATGGTTTTTGAATTTTAAAGGGGTGTTTGGGATAAGTAGTTGTAAACTAGTAAAATTGTGTGCAGGCTGTTTTAGTCACTTAAATGAAAACTAGACCTAAGAAGTAGTTTTCATAAGCTCTTAATCAGTCTTGTTAAGTTTTCTAGTTCCTTTTATCAAATACTTAAGTCTGTTATTCTAAAAGAGTTTCTAAACTGCTTATTTGATAAGCTTGCTTAAGTTGATGATATTTGTGTCCAAATGAGTGGTTAATAAACCTGACTTTGAGTTACTAAACTATGAAAAACCTTAGAAAGTGTTTTAATCAAAAATAGTCAAGTGGTAGTGATTAGGCTTAAAAGGTCTTT
>BQNB010073331.1:0-5000 GCA_026074375.1 Tanacetum coccineum
CAGGGTGGAATCTTGTAGGCGAGTTTTCTGCCCTTGAGTTTAAGGAGTTCTCCCTTTCTCTTCGGGTTTTCTTGGGGTTTTCTCCAAAGTTAAGTCTGGTTTGGACTTCTTTTCGCTTGTCACGCCGTGCCTTCTCCATAATGATCGGCAGGATGTCTTCGTAATGTTCTTCGCAGAAGTCCAGGATGTTCACCCTGGATGCGGCGTCCGACGCCTTTTCATTGTTTGTAGTTTTCGTGACAGTGGTCACAATGGGAGTTACATTAGCCATTGCGCTCATTCTGATGAGAGTAATTCTTAGTGTTGGGTCTCACAGATGGCGCCAACTTGTTGATACAAAAGTTAGGTTGGGTCTAGTTTGATCCGAATAGGCTGCTATTCGGGTATAGAGTGTCTCGTTCTTGTACCAAGTGAATTCGTTGAAGGACCCTGCACACGAAAATAAACACCGTTAACCTTATCGTAGGAGCGGATCCCACGATTAGACTACGGCGTGAGAGTAAGTATGTGATTTTTAGAGAGTAATTGAGTGTAATTAGGGTTTGTTAGATACCTATACCGATGATAATTGGGTTCCTTTTATAGGTTGAATACCCTTTAGGGTTTCCGTATCTTTCTGCCCAAGACGCGGCCGATATTGTAGGGATATGTAATTATCCTGACTGATTTAAATAAGTACAGCATATCTTTTATTTACTTAGATTATCCTCTCTTAAAGATAACTTATGAAGTTACCGCGTCCACGGACAGCGTGCCCGTAGCCGCGACCCGTAGGTCCAGAAGGCCGTGACCGCTATACATGGGACGTAGGCCCGTTAACAGCTACGAAGCCCATAGTAGTATAAGTGGGCCGAGACGGTCCATACTATACGTCATCAATATTAAAAAGAAGGTTTATTACCACGCAGCTTTCAGGAAGACGCGCCTTGGTTGATAAATTACACAGAGCTAATCCGAATTATATATTAGGGTTTTGCTTTGTGATATTGGGCCTTACAATTTGTGGTTTCTAGCAAATCGTACTTCCAGTTGATAAGCATGTCTTGAGTGTGTTCTTTAGTTTAAATGTTAAGGAATGGAAAAAGATAGAAGAGGAGATCAAGGGATGATGATACGAGGAAGGGATTTTTTTTTGTATTCCATATATATCTTTAACTTAAACTTTCGTAGCGTTTGGTATGTTGTAATCAAAGCATGAATGGAAAAGATTATTACGATGGAATGAAAAAATCTTGTTTGTTTACGCTTATAGAATGTTATGATTCATTACAAGGAATGACCCATTACCCCAAAATCATTCCTAAGGGACCTTTACTTTTTTTCATTACATCTCGTAATGGAATTAAATTACATAAAACCCTAACATTAACTAACCACATTAAATAATTTCTATCATTAATGTGGTATTTTAGTCTTTTTATTATCGATTCCATTACGTCTTATCATATAAACCAAACATGATTAATAACGGTAATGAACCATTATATTACACTATCTATTTCATTACGTCATTTATTCCATTCATTCCGTTCTAACAAATAAACCTTTTATGTTCATATTTAATTACTACGTAGTTCGTGTAAGTACAATTTTTTTAAGGGAGGACACACAATTTATTAGCCATCTATCATTATATATGCATCAGCAGATGTACTTTTCTGGTATACGGCTAAAAAAATATGTGTACAAATCACCTTCTTTTTTTAATAATGTGTATTTATTTTTACAAAATAAATAGAAATTATACAAATAAAGACCAGGGACGTCCCATGGATTTTAAAGGCCATGTTCCACTTAAACGAACGAGGCCCTTACCTAGCGCTCCACTTTGAAACTCAATGATTTCTCGATCCTTTTTTTTTGCTTTTGATATAGAGATACTTGTTTCTTGTCTTAGGAGTCATAGTATATGTGAACCAAAACAATAAGCGAGCTTACAATGTTCAATGCATCAACATGAAATTTTGTTAATTGCTTGTATCCAAATTTAAATTTTTAGTTCATAATATCAATATAATTGCATAATTTCAGTAATCAAATTCACTGGTATATGATTTAAAATAAAGATGTAACATAACATTTATCTAAAGCTATTATTTATACATTTGTTTAAAATATATGTATAACAAGGAAAACGAAAACAAAAAATTAAATCAAAAAATAGTATTCCCAATTAATGTTGGTACCTGGTTTAGCGAGGGTTAGAGTGATTATGAGTTGATTGCCAACGACTGATATAATTAAAAAGACAATAAGGAAAAGGATCACAAGCATTTTTATTATTTTACTTGAGTTTGTGGATACCTTAATTTCTAGAATTTTTTATAGCCTATTCTGTTTTAGCTTTTTAGAGTGCTTATTTCCTGCTTATTATTTTTCATTTAGGTTGTTTAATGCTTATTTGTTTATTCCCTTTAAGAATTATGAGTTAAAACAGCTTTTTAAAGTGTTAAAATCCCTTTTCAAAAATTAAGGTAGTGTTTGGGTCAACAGGAAAACGGGTCAAAAGTGCCTTTTGGTATGGGTTGTGGGGCTTTGTACAAGGAAGTGGTCGGGATAATACTATACCTATTGAATCAAATTTTGAGGCTCCAACAGGATATTGGGGCATGTGCAGTTAATCACTTTGCACAGACCCATATCTTGCCCAAGACCTATTATGTATATAGTTTTTTTTTAATATTTTGCATTTTATCATGATAAAATATTTATTTTTTATTATTATAAACATACACTAAACATCTTATCATAATATGATAAGATCATTTTTTTACTCATATCATCAAATCATCTTATCTTATATCTTATATCTATCTATACTACATATAAAGCATTTTGCTCCAAATGCTTAAAACTGAATTTCTTAAAACTAAATTTCTTAATCAATTAATGCTTCAAACGCATATAACAGTTATACACGCATATAACAGTTGTGCGCATACGCATATTATGAAAACTTTTTAATACCATTAATGGTGATTGTTAATTTGGTCAAATGTTGAATTATTGAAAGTTGAAACTTTTTAATACCATTAATGGTGATCTTTAATACCAGTAAAGTTGTTCGGGTCCATTATAAACCCATCTTCATATCTCATTTTCTCATTCTCTCTCTTAAACAAAACATACAACACCACAATCCATCTCTCTCTCTTAAAAAAACACACCACCACCGTCGGCTGCCACCCCACCACTGCCGGCTACAACCACCACTGGACATGCTGTCGCCGTTGTAGGTTAGTCGGAATATGTGTGTTTTATATTTAAAGTTTGTTAATATTTATTATAAAGTTTATTTTGTAAACTTTATTATTTTTGAGTTTTGTTTATAGATCTATGTTTCTTTTAAGTTTTAAAGGTTTTATTCTTTATAAATCTTTATATCTGTTTATGTTATAACATTTTTTACAGGTGCCGTCGGAATCTTTGCTCGCCGGAATCTTTGATCGCCGGAATCTTTGCTCGCCGGAATTATTGGCTCACCGAAATCTTTGGACACAGTCTTGCCGGCATTTATGTTGAACCCGCTGCATTGCCGGAATCCTCTATGGTTCTCTTAAAAAATTTGTTATTAAATTTTTTGTATAAATTTTACTGAAAATTTTATTTGTGTAAATTTGTTTGAATAGATTGTTTTGTTTGCTTATAAGTTTTATTTATGAATTTTGTTACCTAAATTTGTTGTAACTTTGTTATTAATTGTTTCTTATAATTTGTTGAATTTTTCTTAATAATGTTGTAGTTGGTTGGCATTTAAATTATGTCTATATTTTGTTAGAAGTGTTGTCATTTTGTTGTATAAATATTGAAAACTGTGTTTATTTACTCGAATATCTACTCGAATATTTATTGTATTGTGTCATAGTCAACTTGAGAATCTTGAATATTGATCATCAACTTTGAATTTTGGTGTGATATGAATTTGAATTATTTGAAATATTAAATGAGTGAAAAACTTAATTTATCTTAAGAAACTATTTAATCAATAAAATACATAGCTGGACGATTGAAAGATATGGTAGTAAGTTGAATTTTGTTCATTGAAATGGTAATAAAGTGTGACAAATTTGTATTTATTATGTTTCTATTTTTTTATTTTTTATTTTGGTATATTTGGTATGATCATTAAGTAGTAAAAATGCATTTATTATGATTGAAACATATATTATTTTGAAAGTCTTATTTTACTAACAATTTATTTTGATTGAAACATGCGAAAGGTAACTTAATAATGTTACTATAATTCCTTGAGATTTTAATTACACATCGATTACTGTTTCATGTTACATGCGTTTGTAATTATATTTTGATCTTTTCACGTTCTATTTTGAATGTTACACAAAACACTTACCATAATAACGTATATCGTTAATTATCTGCCGCTAGGAATTTCAGCAGCTATGCGCGGGTATTTGTCTAGTATCTATAATCTACAATACTAAAAGATTGAGCCCCTAAATTTATTAGGGTTGTATCTTTAAATGCTTTGTATTACCCACACAGCCATATGTACAAAACCATGCTGCCTACAAACAAGACTCCTGTAGTATCCATTAAAAGCTTATACACAAGATACATAACCTTCAAATAATTTTAAAAGCCTCTACTTCATCCTTGCGAATTCCTTTAATAATTGCAGACCATGATAAGCACAAGTCTCTTACTTCATCTTTTTTCACCCGATACTCTAATTTCATCATCGTCGTCATCATCATCATCATCATCATCATATGTCAGGTAATGTTTATGTAAAATGCTTTTCAGATTTTTGATTTCAATTTCTTTGTTATTTTGAAATTAGGGTTTATGTAAGAATGGGGGGTTTTGTTAAGCCGCCATCATCATCAAACAATCAACACAAATCTGCATCTTCATTCTTGGATTTAAAGGTTAGTATGTGTTATATCGTTTTTATACACACATTTTATACACGTTTTTATACACACATTTTATACATACATTTTTTTAGACGCATTTTTTATTAGCACATATTTTTTATA
>BQNB010073331.1:7500-32153 GCA_026074375.1 Tanacetum coccineum
ATCGACGCATCTCTGATCCAGTAAGTTCCCTATAGCCGGTGCTTGCTTCTGTTTTTTTCTTGAAATTTTTGTTTTGATTTTTACGAATTTGGCGATGCACGCCAACTGTTTGATGAAATGCTTGAATGATGAAAAATATTTAAAATGTAAGTGGTGCTTCGTCTGTTGATGCGTATGAATTTGATAACAATTTAAAAGTAACTTTTAACACAAAAAATAGTTAAATTTGTAAATTTTAGTATGCATTTTTCACCACCGATTTGGTGGCACTCAAGAAAAAATACCAAGCACACAAAAGGTAATGTGAGCGTGTAATCCATTTTGGTGTAATTAGGTTTTTTAATGTCTTACAAACATGATAACCACTTGTATCCGTTAGGCCAAATCATCTTTCACATCCTGAATTGTGTCTATAGCTTAACATTTGGTCATCCAGGACATTAACTCAACCTCAATTGCATCTTAACATCCACAACAACAGGACAATAAACCTAGGCTTCTAGCTTCACCCTTACCCGACTCAGCAACTCCAAACTCTTTCTCAAATTGTTTTCTCATTGGCAACCCCTCTTAACATATCCTAATGTACCTTTGAGGTATGCATAATCCGTGATTAAATCAACTAAATCACGGTCGCAGGTAGCAACACTTTCAGCAAGAGTCTTATGGGGGTAACTTAGCTTGACAAGCAGGAAGCACAACCGACTCCACATAAGCCATGGTTGAAAGACAATTGTTGCACATGTCAATCTTCTTCAGTCCAGTGCAGAATCCAAAAGCCCAATCCAATGTGTCCTCAAAAGTTATGGGTGTCTTGCCCTGAAGGGTGGACTGATCCATTTCACCCTCGCCAGCTTGAGACCTCTTTTTGCTACTTGATGCGATCTTATTTACCAAATTAATAGGTTCACTTCCATTGGATCTCATCAGACTTACGATTTTATTAACTGTTAAACGCTCTACAATAGGGTCTCATTAGAACCTGTTACGATTTTATTACGATTTTCTTGGGAGGGCTTTAATCCCGCTTCACAAACCTAAATCTCTAGGGGTTTATTTCCATCAATTGTCGTATAGTATTACTCGGTTTATAAAAAAGGATCCAAAGTTAGAAAATACGTTGATTAGGGGGTTGTTGAAATACTGGCCGATTACTAACACTCGGAAGGAAGTCATGTTTTTGGGAGAGGTTAAAGAGATTCTTGAATCTATTACGATGTCTGAGTTCCAAAGAGTTATGGTTTCTTTGTTTTGGCGGATTGGATGCTACATCAACAGTTCACATTTTCAGGTATAAACAACTACTCTTTTACTGTTAAGACAGCTATTGATACTGCTTATATGTTTCAGGAGACTTTCAAGACCCAATATCCATATGTTAAAGGAGCTAAAGCCATGGCAGATTCAGATACGGATCGGTCAAAGTGATATGGGTTTGTTCATAGGTATATATAGGATTGCTTATTAAAGTTCTTATATGCTTATTATGTTCTATTTACTACTGTTAAAGAGGTATATAGCTGTTATAACTTAGATTATTAGAATCAACTTTTGATCTGTGAAACCTTTCTAATAATTTTATTTACAAGAAATCAGATTATTGCTACAATATTTCAGTTTGTATAATCATATTTGACACACCAATCAATTGTAAAGTTTATAAAAAATTTGGCTGAAAAGTGTTTCAGTGACTCGACCTGTTTCGACGGGCACCAAAAATTATATAATTTGACCCGTTACTCAACCAACCCATTTTTGCCACTGATATTCATTCATTATCATTTGTTCCAAGATTTATAATTTGGATTGAAATCAAAAATGTTTCAGTAACGAATTAGGTATCTTATAGATATTTTGATGGTAGAAGTTTGTAACGACACTTATTGCTTAATATTTGCTTTAGTTAACATTGTACTAAACTTCTGACATGATCATACAGCTTTTTAAATGCCAGGAAGTACGAACCTGACAAAGCCTAGCTAATGTGGACTAATATGATCAACTGGAGGAATGAGTACGACACAGAAACAATCAGCAACCAAATAGCCCTTGGAAGGTACCTTTGTTGCTCAAAATTCAGCAACCAAACAAACAATTTCTGCATAAAAATTCAGCACCAATAATGCCAGTTTTCTGCATAAATTTTTTTAAGTACCAAACAACCAATTTGCTGCATAAAATTTCAGCAATGAAAAAGTTGATTTTCTGCATAAAAATCAGCACCAAAAAATGTGTTTTTCCTGCAGAAAAATTCAACAACTAAACAATGTTTTATGAACTTTTTCCTGCAAAAAATTGTGCAACCAAACAGCCCTTTAGATGTCACTTTACTACATAAAATGTAAGCAACCAAACATCCCATTAAATGTCACTTTATTACATAAAATATCAGCCGCCAAACAGCCCTTTAAATGTTTGTTGTTGTGTTTCGCTTATTTTTTGTTCTTATTTAGATTTAAAGCACTCCCTTTTATACTACTAGCTCATGAGGTTATCATATCAAGCTCATGGCTTATTCAGCTCATAACCTGTTAGAAATTATTATGGGCTTTTCCAAATCAAATAAGTCCATAAGCTCTGAAAACCAAACACATCCATGAATCAAGAAAATCAGATAACATAACTGTACAAACTATAAACTAAACTAAATGGTCAATTTAACAAGAAGGAATTCAAACTTAATTAACCCCCACATAGCCTAAAAGGTAAATGGTTCAAAACTCGCTAGGTGTGTCCGTTTATGTTTTTTTAGAATTCAAAGTTAATCACTCAATCAAGAAATCTAACTATAAAAACATCAAACACTAATTGCAAAAATGTACCTTAATATTGCAGAAGGAGGTGATGCATTATACGGCCTCCATACAAACAATCAAAAGTTATCTTTGATTTCAACTCATTTATTTGGGTAAACTTACTAATGATATAAGCTTAGCATGTTATTTTTTATATTTCGAGTATACGATATGCAGCAATAAGTCTGAAATTGTTTTTCCGAAAAACACAAATTCTAAATAGTCTATTTGGCATGTTGGCCCTTACAAATACTGGCAGCCCGTTGCCATTGTTGGTAGGTTTGGAAATTTTTGGTCCCTTTTTATCGTTCGTGTCTATTCAAAGCTCCCGTATGCTCATATTAGTTTAATGGGGGAAATTATGTCACATTGGCTTATTCCTACCATGTAAATTATCTCAGTTTGTGCTCTTTTTATGTTTTCAGCGTAAATTACACTATCTTCATTAATGGTCAGTGGTTCTTTTTTTGTTGGCGGGTCAGGTACATTTAAGAGAACCGGCATAAGAGAACAAGAGGCGTGGAATATTGGAAAGTCGACTTTTAAAAAGAAATTGAAATGTCTTTTATTTGTTTGTATAATGTAGTGTTAGCTTTTGGCTTGATGTTTGTTAGACTAAAAGGAAAAATGTTTTTTCAGCGTATATTGTTTCTAATGGTTTGTTTAGCATACACACATTGGGGTTTATGATTAAGAACTTCTAATATCTCTTATTAAGTACTTATACCTTTTAATTCTAAGGAGGGATTCCCAAAGTAGTTTACAGATATGACGTGATATGTATATTGTCGAAAGCTATCAAATAAAGATTATAATTTTAATGTTTTCAGGCAAGAAGGAAACTTAAAGCGTGACTCTTCTGAAACAAATATAGCCGAGACATGAGCACTCATATCAGTTAATGGTGGATCATCAGGCTTAATCAAGTCACCTCCCAAACTCACAGAAACTGTATGAAATCAAAAATTAGATACAACCCGTGTGCATCGCACGGGTCTGCATGCCTCGTATATAATAATGTACACCCTAATGGGATATATATATTTGGTCAGCTCTTATTTTAGAGTTAACTAGCAGCTTTTATTATATATTTTTTCAAATATAATTTAATTTATCGTCATGTTCTTCAACTTTTGTGTATTTGGAGGTCATAGGTTTTGTTTCCAATCATTAATCAATCATTAATATAAATCTGTCAAAAAACAGTTCCAACACCTCAAAATAGAACTACAAGCTATAAAATCAGCAACCATCGAGTTCCATGATTCTCATTGCATCAGGAAAGGAGGATTTGGAAAAGTTTACAAGGGAGAACTTGTCCATTCGAAGGGGCAGTCAGTTGAAGCTCTAAAGCGTCTAGATGGTGCATTTGGACAAGGGGATCCTAAACTTTGGAAAGAGATCATTATGCTTTCTCTGTACAGGCATGACAACATTGTCTCTCTTTTAGGGTTTTGTGACAATTGTGGCGAGAAGATCCTTGTATACGGTTATGCATAAAAGAGAAGCCTCGACTTGTATCTTAATGACAAAGATCTAATGTGGGTACAACGCCTAGAGATATGCATTGGGGCAGCACGAGGGCTTGCGTACCTTCATAATCCTGGTCAGACCCAAACAAGTTTTATTGGATGAAAACTGGAATGCAAGGAACGCAGAATTGAGTCCATCAAATTTTGGTCCCGCAACAGCATACACTTTCTTAGTCTCCAATGTGTAGGGACAATTGGTATTGAGATCCATTATATGTAGAGACGGTTGTGCCTAACTAAAAAGTCAGAACGTCTACTCTTCGAGGTAGTGTGTTGTTTTGAGATTTGTGTGTGAGGTATTTATCTAAATAACCACGATAAGCACAAACCTTTAACCGCATTAGTCCGCAAATGCTATGAACAAAAGACCATAGCCGACATCGTATATGATAATATAAAGGATGAGATAAATCCTCATTCTTTGAAGGCGTTTACAACTATTGCTTATCAGTGTTTAAATAGAGATCAAGAACAACGTCCACTAATGACCAAGGTAGTGAAAGTACTTGAAAGTGCACTGCAATTGCAAGTAAGTTGTTTTTTTTTTACATTTCCCTTATAATTTTCATCTTCTTATTTGTATCATAACCCAAGAAATAACGAAGGTGATTGTATTTGAATAAAAATATTTTTGCTAACCGTATTTAGATTCTCTAGAGCTTAGTAAATGTACTTGTGTGGTTTTTGCAGAAATATAGGTTCTTCGGTTTTACCGACGTATATAGTGTGTAAGCATGAAAGGTTTTTAATCATGAATTTCGCATACAGTAGTCTCTTAGTTTATATCCTTATTAGGATATTAAGAACCATATATACTAATTATAACATAATTTATGCCTCTTCTTAGGTCTCTATTATGCCACAGCCACCTAGCCTATCTCCTGCAGAACCGTCAGCCTCTAAAAAAAGGCCTTTTAGTCCTTCGATGTCAATGCAACAAAGGTATGTGAATTAGTTGAATGGCGATCAGTGGGCCAAAAGGAACACATTATACTTTGGTTAGTTTTATTATTATATTAACTTTATATTGTTACTTTGTAGTTCTCCTTCTGAGAATCAGCATTCAGCTGGTTCAGTTTTGAACCACACACCGAATGTGAGTGATCGGCCAGCACCTGAATGTTTAAGAGGGCGCAGACCAAGAAAAGTTGGATTGTAGTTGATTAAACATCAGGCCGTCTTTAGGGAAGTGCAAGAGGTGCCATTGCACAGGGTCACCGCTTGACGATGACCACAAAATTCTATACACTTCTATTATATATACACAAAATCCCGTTGCACTACTCATGCCATTGTATATTTTTTGTGTGTGTTTAAGGGTCCCTTTTTGATGATGGCACGAGGCCACCGAAATCAATGAGACAACCTTGTTCAACATTAACACCGACTATTTTCTAGCAATTTAATGTAGTGTGTCTTTGTATACTCTATTTACATAGTAGAACATATGTTATTTTTGGCATTTACTAAAAATTAGATGAAAACCTCGAGCAAAGTAAAGACAAATAAACGGAAAATAATTATACTTGTGAAATCGTGTTTGGTGCGACCTTTAATGCAACATATTACAGGTTAAATTTTGTAGTACATTCAAATACAAAAATGCAAACAGTTGTGAGTGATTTCCATATTAAACAATATATAAACCTATTACTCATTTTTAACTTTTTCAAGTTTTACTTTTCCATTGGGTATGACTTGTTAGCAGCAGCTGATGAACAGGGAGGGGGCCCGAGGGGGCAAGTGTCCCCCTAGCGAAAAAAAATATAATATTGTAAATTTTTTTTTTAAATATCTGGGTTATTGTAATATAGCCCCCTAAGAACCAATTTTTAGTGTAGTTTTTAAAAAATTTCGAAGTGTGCCACCTCGAGGAAATTTTTTGGACTCCGCCCCGCCCCTGTTTGTTAGACAACAAATACTGTCGAAAAAAACAATGTCCTCGCACAAAATGGGGCTTAAAATGGACCTTTTGTACTGATTCTTTCGTCACTTGCTTAATTAGTTATAGGCTTTAAGTTGTTGGTTTAGTCTACCACTAATCTTCAAATAATCCTTTCTTAATCTTCGAAATCTTCATATGGGTTGTGTTCTACTAACGAGCGGCCAGGAACCTAAAGAAAGTACTGAGAAAAATATAAGTGTTTCTTATATGCACGGTAGAAGTAGAGTGTAAACGTATAAACCTTAATGAACATTTCATGAACCGTTTGGTAAAAAGTTCGTGTATGTTCATTTATTTATTAAATAAACGAACATGAATAACATTTTAGGTTCATTTATTTAAATAAACGAACATGAACAAAATTTTGGACCATTCATTAATGTTCGTGAACATTCAATTATTTGTTCCTTTATGATCATATATCTGTTTATGTTAGTATCTTTTTATTATATAGGTTAAAATTGCATTAGTGAAACAAAACAACACTTATAAAACAAATATTGTAAATATTTGTGTAAAATTTATGTTTATTTTTTTACGTTCATTATATTCGTTCGTTTATATTTGCTTAGTGTCTTAATGAACGAATATAAAAAGACATGAACAATATTATTTCTTAATAAATGAACATGAACAAGAAAATTCGTTCGCTTAAGCAGTCGTGTTTGTTTTTTGTTTGGCTAAAATTAAACGAATGAACATGAAAAAGCTCCATCCATATTGGTCCGGTTCATTTACGGCCCTTATTAAATCAACTGAATTGTGTGTATCTCATGAGTCCCTCACAATGTAGAAAAAAAAAGTTTCTGAAATAACTTAACTCATGAAGCATATATGGACTTTACTCTAGTTTATTTTTAATGAATGAATATTGTGTGTGGAATAAGTTCTAATCAAAGCGGTGTTCCATTTGAACCAATGTAGGCCACGACCGTCTTTGAGAGTGTATAAAGTGGGTGACTACTCAAGGCTAAAAAATTATAGGGCTTTAAAATTTGTCTCATTAACAATTATATGGACGTGCGTACATATTTTTCACATGAAGTGTTATATTGAGAACTCATTTTAAGTGCAGGACTTTACAGAACTATTTTAAAGTAATCTTAGCCTTTAATTTTTTGATCAATGGTCAAAACTGAATGTTCCGTTTATGTAAATAACTAAAAAATTAGGAAAAATGGTGTAACTAGTGTAAGGGTAATTAAGGAATATCATAATTAATTTTTTTTATTAAAAACCGTGTACACCTACAGGGATATCTAGATTCCCTTTAACCTAAAAATCGCATCCTCCCCAAAACAACATATCTTAACCTAAAATCTATGTGGTGAATCCACCATAACCGAAACATCAAGAACGTGTCGCGAATACAGCAGAAACAAACCACAAGAATATTTAGCGATCCAACATAACCGAACTGAGCACCAACCATTTTTTATTCTTAATCAGTTTGCGTACGATTAGTCCGTGTTATCAGATATGGTCAAGATCTGAAACGGTTGAAGAAAGCCTCGACATATGATGAGATAACAAAGGCAAAGGAGGCAAATATGTATACTAGTAGTCGTGTTAGCAAGATGAAGATTCTGATGAAGAGACCGAAAAAGATGTGATGCAAGGCCTATTTACAACACCGAAAATGAAGTAAGTAATATAACTCTATTAGAAATTTAAAAAACAAAAAATTGATTTTGTGGTCAAACACATCAGTGAATTTTTGTTGGACCATAGTTGTAACACCCCTTCTTGATATGGCGCATCGGAAAATTACAATTGTGGGAGATACTAATATCACAATAAACCAAAATAATAGAAAATCTACCCAATTGAGATTTTTTACAAACATCTGTATCAGTTATTAATCAGATGAAAATGCTTAAGGTCCTCACAGAATCGTAACACAACCATTACAACATTGAAATGACAATTGTTCAAATTAAAGACATTGTTTTTAAAACACAATAAGACATTGTTTTGTTGAAAGACAGGACACATAAGTTGTTCTTCACCAAAACTCACCGACGACTCCACCACGCATCGTATGCCTCATCCTTGTTTCCCTAGTGATAAAACATGTTAAAACGTCAACAAAATTGTTGAGGTGAAATTCAATGAGTTTACAAATAATCAATAAGCAATGGATCTTTTGAACACAAAATTTAGTTCTTGGGAATACAAGCAACGAATACAATGTAAACACCTCCTTTTCTTCAAGCAATAAGCTCATGACACCGAACGTTAACAATACATATGTCATTTCATATGTCAATTTGCCCAGAACAAGGTATTATTGTCATATACCCTTACTACCTCTAAATACAAATGTCCGTTTTGACAGGTTTCAAAGGATTCAGACTCCGGACGGGGTTATCAAACCCAAAAGATCTATTTAAATGGCATTAGCATTGCACCTCAACAGGCGATTAACTGTCAAGAAAAAAAGGACTTCGACAATAACAACTGTATACGGAAACAATCTCAAATCTCCTAGGGTCCAAGCATACCAAAATCATATGTTGTTTCGATTTTAAAAAACCAAACATGTATCCCCCTCTGGGTTTATAAAACAGTCAAAAGATTTAAATGCGAGGCTATGAACTCACCTTAATCAAAGATTCCAATTCAATCAAATCAACAAGCGCAATTAACTTTACGTCTCAACCACGACCTATATAATACATATATAGCAGTACGTGACTACGAGAACATATATCATATAATCATAACTTGTATATATATATATAATTATATAACTATTACGTATATACAATCATATACTACAGTCTCCAAGTGCGACGTAAAACCTTTTACTTTGACGCACCCACAAAAGTTTTTGACACAACAAATACAATTTGCGTACGTTTCGTATACAAAAGTTTCTATTTTTAGAAAATTGCCGAAAGTAAGGATAATATAATCCGAACTTCATATTTCATCATAAATTAACTAACATTACGAACCATTTGCTCATTATAAACCATATTCAAAAATATACGCAAGTTTGTCTTTCAAAAGTCAAACTTCGTAGTTGACTTTTTACCAAAATTTACCAATTTTAATTCGGCCGTAAAACGTTCGTTATTAAGAGTTAAAAGACCCGCTTTATATCAAAACTGACCTATGACCTATTATAATTAATTTCAAAAACCTAAAATAGATTTTCAAAAATTTCTCAACCCGTTACGAGGTGGTTCAAACTTGACGTGTTCAAAACCTATTAAAACGACATTTTTGACTTAAACCAACTATCAAAACATGTTTAGCTAGCCCATTTAAGTACACCAAAATCATCAAACTTCAATCAATAATCAAATACGCTTTCATTAATTTCCGTACTTGAATCCTATAGTACATAACATATAACACGCAATATTCTTAAATTAATCACACTAGAACATAACTAGAATACTCACAAATCTATAACAAAAAACGATTTTGTTTCCCTTTGTGGTTCGAACTTCAGACGAAACCCCAAACAACAAACCAAAACTTTTTCCAACAAAACTAACCTACAATAATACTTATCCAACAACTATGAACACCTCTTTTTGATCAAAATCACATGAACGCAACCAAATTTTTAACTTTCAAAATACTCATTGCATGTGGGATTTTATTAGTGGGATATGTAGGCTTTGATGAGAGGATTAAAAATATATATTTAGATTGTATTGCATGTCAGAAATTTGACAGTGGTGGTGGTGTTTTTGGTGTGGCCGGTTGAACAAGGTGAGGAGAGGGAGGAGGAATAAATTTTTTTGTAAAAGGAAATAATGTGTGTGTATGTTCCTTTATATAGAAAACAAGTTTAGGCTTTTAACACTTTTAGTCCCTCCATCCTTAAAGTCCTTTTATTCTTAGTACAATGTCATTTGTTTTGTTACTTTAGTTGGCCAAAGACTCGGGTTACACCACGTTCGTAAATATTTTTATTCCGTCCCACTAATTTACTTTAAAACATTTAATAAAACGTTAAACCACGTAAACACGACCTTTAAACACGGTTTTTGCAAAAACTCGAGGGAAAACCATAAAATACAAAAATAAGATAATCATGCTCTCGGAGCGACAATATGAATTTTTCTAACTTACTCGGACGCTAAAAACAAATAGAAACTGAATCACGGCTTGTAATTTCCCAATAAAAGGAAATTTTCATCAAACCTCATATAGCATAAACAAAAAAAATCAATTACGTCGTAAAATAATTATCATAGCTTGGGATAAACGTTGACCTAAAACTCGAGTTGTTACATTTTCCCCTCCTTTAGGGAGCGCCGTCCTCGTGCTCAGCTCGACTTATCCGCTCTTCCTCGCTTCATCATTACTCGTAAAGAGATGAGGGTACTTATTCTTAATATGATCCTCACGTTCCCATGAAAATTCTGGACCTCTTTGCAAATTCCAACGAACTTTAACGATAGGTATCCGACTTTGCTTAAGTCGCTTGACTTCTCTATCGACAATTTTCACTGGCTCTTCAATCATGTGCAACTTATCATCAAGTTGAATCTCATCCATCAAAACAACAATATCTCCTTCCGCTAAGCATTTCTTGAGATTCGAAACATGAAAAGTACTATGAATCCCTTTTAATTCTTTTGGTAACTCCAAAGTATAAGCCATAAGACCAACTCTAGCTAGAATCTTGAATGGCCTAATGTAACGTGGACTCAACTTTCCTCGCTTTCTAAAACGAATAACGCCCTTCCATAAAGATACCTTAAGCAGTACCATATCACCCACTTGAAATTCCAATGGTGTAGTTCTTCTATCCGCGTAGCTTTTCTGACGACTACGGTAGTTAACAGGCAGTTCTTAATCTGAACAATCTTCTCGGTCGTTTCACGAATCATTTCTGGACCAGTGAGTTGACTATCCTTAACCTCACTCTAGCAAATAGGTGATCTACATTTCCGTCCATACAAAGCCTCATATGGTGCAGCCTTAATACTCGCGTGATAACTATTGTTGTATGAGAACTCGACCAAAGGAAAATAGCGATCCCAATACTTCCAAAGTCACTCACACAGCACGCAACATAATCTTCAGCGTTATTTAAAGTCCTTTCCCCTTTGAACATCGTTTGAGGTTGGTAAGCGGTACTCATATCCACATTCGCCCCCAACACTTTCTGAAGCAAACTCCATAAAACTTAACGAAAATGACGGTCTCTATCTGAATAATCGAAATAGGAACTCCGATGCCTACGATACAACTTTCCTTCAAATAAAGTTGCGTGAGTTTCTCCCATAGGTACAGTCTTTATTCATCGTAGAAATGAGCTGATTTGGTCAATCGATCGACAATGACCCAAATCGTATCATACCCACTCGGCGTTCTAGGCCGTCCACTAACAAAATCCATAGTGATCCTTTCCCATTTCCAGACAAGAATCTCAGGTTGTTGCAGCAACCCAAACGGTTTCTGATGCTCACCTTTAACCTTCGTACAAGTCAAACACTTGCTTACATATGTGGCAATATCAGCTTTCATATTCGGCCACCAATACAACAGCTTTAAATCTTGATACATCTTGTCTGATCTCGGATGGATAGAATACTTGGACTTATGCGACTCATGCATAATCAAATCCCTCAATCCATCGAATCGAGGTAACCAAACATGATTTCTAAAACCACGCATTCCATCAGGGCAAAACTCGAATATTTGCTTAATCAATCTCCTTAAATTTTTAGCCCTCACATTCTTCTTCTTCATCGCTTCCTTTTGAGCTTCAAGGATTTGCTTAGGTGGATCTTTGTGAACAGTCATCATCAAAGCTCGAACACGTAATGGCTTAATCCTTTCCTTGTGACTTAAGGCGTCAGCCACAACATTCGCTTTTCCTGGATGATAACGAATCTCACAATCATAATCACTTAACAACTCAATCCAGCGACGTTGTCTCATGTTAAGCTCTTTATGATATTAAATAAATTGTAAGGCTCTTGTGATCGGTGAAAACCACACACTTCGTTCCATACAAATAATGTCTCCACAACCTAAGAGCAAAAGGTAACAGCTCTCAACTCCAAATCATGAGTAGTGTAATTCTCTTCGTGAACCTTCAATTGTCAGGAAGCATACGATATCACCTTTTATCCTAGCATCAACATGCTCCATAACCCGTAAGTGACGCATCACATAGACCACGATATCTTTCGTTCCTTCATGAAAGAAGGAGGAAAGGGGTGGGGGGGAAATGCTAAGATCGGTGCACTACACAACTTTTGTTTCAGCAACTGGAATGCTTCGTCTTCTTCCTTACCCCATTCGTACTTCTTATCTTTTTGAGTCAGTTTGGTGAGTGGCTTAGAAATCAAAGAAAAACCTTTAATAAACCTCTGATAGTAACCGCCAATCCTAATAATTATCTCACTTCCCGTTGGCGTAGTCTTGCAGCCGAGTGTGGTGAAAAAATAGGGGGGGGGGGGAAAAGGGGGGGGGGGGGGGGGGGGGGGGGGGGTAAAAAATTTCTAATGCTCGATCTTACCTATCAACAATGAACACCATTACGAACATTCATGTGACCAAGGATTTGTATTGGACGGGGGAGTTCGAATCAACCAAAAGTCACTTAAAAATTGGCATACAATATCTCTTTCTAAGCAACTCCATATAATTCTCAAGTGCTTTCCATGCTACTCTTCGTCCTTAGAATAAACAAATATTCATCGATGAACACAATGACGAACTTATCAAGATATGGCTTGCATACTCGGTTCATCAAGTCCATGAACACAGCAGGCGCATTAGTCAATCTAAACGGCATTACTTGAAACTCAAAGTGACCATACCGAGTTCTAAATGCAGTAATTGGAATGTCCTCTTCCTTAATACAAAGCCGGTGATATCCTGATTGCAGATCGATCTTAGAATACACGCTCGAACCTTGAAGTTGATCAAATAAATCATCGATTCTCGGGAGAGGATAACGATTCTTGACAGTCAACTTGTTCAATTCGCGGTAATCAATATACATCCGAAAAGACCCATCCTACTTTTTCATGGACAACACTGGGGCTCCCCACGGTGATGAACTCGGATGAATAAATCCCTTTTCCAATAACTCTTGCAATTGCTCAGATAGCTCTTTCATCTCTGAAGGCGATAAACGATAGGGTGCACGTGCAATGGGTGCAGCTCCAGGTACCAAATCAATTTGAAATTCTACTTGCCTAGGCGGTGGAAGTCCCGGTAAATTGTTAGGAAACACCTCAAGAAAGTATCGAATCACAAACACTTCTTCCAATCGCTTCTCTTTCGATTTCTTCGCAGTCACATGTGCCAAAAACAGATGACAACCTCGCTCGACATACTTACGGGCTTTAATACAAGATATGACCTTTAATCGCGACACCCCTTTGTCACTTTCTACTATCAACGTCTTATTCCCATACGGTATATGAACAACTTTCTCGCCACAAACGATAACGGCATCGTGCTTGACAAGCCAATCCATACCGATTATGACGTCAAACGTACCAAGATCTATCGGCATAAGATCGATTTCAAAAATATGGTTCACCAAACTCAAAGTGCAACCTTTCAAAATAGTGTTCGTACTAACTATCCTTCCATTAGTAAATTCTACCTCATAACTATCCTCTATTTTAGTAGGTTGATATCGAGCAATAAACTAAATCTAGTGTTCACAAAACTCCTATCGGAACCCGAATCAAATAAAACAGAAGCATATTGGTTATCTAGCAGAAACATATCGGCAACCACATTCGGACCTTGCGGCTCAGCATCCTTAATAGATAAGCTTGACCACGAACTTCTCCAACTTCTTCTTGCTTAATCTTCTTTGGACATCGGTTCCTAGTATGACCTTGCTCACCACAATCATAACAAGTCTAAACATGCTCAGCGTTAGCACCCGTGGCAACACTCTTCCCATTGCAATACCTTGCCTTATGCCCAATCTTTTCACACTTGTAACACTTAATCGTACACTAACCATCATGGCGAGTAAAACATAGTTCACACAAAGGAAGCTTTCCATCAGTGGGAGCGGTAACCATGGCTCATGCATTTCCTTGCTTTGGCTATTCTGCAAAGTTTGACGAGAGTTATCCCTTTGATTGCCCTTACCACTACTATTTCCACTTTGAAGATTCTCCCACTTTCGCTTCTTTCCTTCCAAAATTCTTACATCCCTAGCTTGCGATTTTTGCTCCATCAACTTATGAGCCACACGTACAGCTTCATTCAGATTAGCAGGCTTAGAAGATTTCACTTCACCCTTGATGTTATCCGTTATTGGGTATATAGATTTGATGATTACAAAACTACATGTACTTATATGAAGACAAATGGAACAGAAGGGCTTAATGTGACACTTTAGTATTCTACATATAGAAGACTTAAAAGCTAGAAGATTTCCATGAAGATATGCATTGATAAGTCAAAGAATATCAAAGATAGCTTTCTTAGTACTCTAGGTTTTCTTGTAAACCCTATATATAAAGGGTATTAGGCGTCTGGTATACAAATCCCAGAAATATAGATCTCTCCCAATGAGAGTCTAGAAAAAGTGTTTGTGTACACGATAGTTATTAGATGGTTAGCTAGTTAATTAGTTAATAGTTTATTAGTTAGATAGTGTAGCCTTAAGAATCGTTTGGGGCTATGAATGAATAAAAGAAAACCTTGTTAAACATCATTGTTCATATTCCGCTGTATTATTGTTAGTCTTTAATGTTTCTATTATCCTAGATGAGTCTTAATAACGATCCAAGGGGTCAAACAACAGACTCTACATCCGCCAATCCTCGGATGTAAGCATCAACCTTCACTCTTTCAGGCTCTACCATTCTTAGACACATCAAAGCCAGTTCATTAAATCTCTGAGTATAAGCAACAACATCATACTCCTTAACCTTTAAATTACAAAATTCGTGCTCCATTCTTTAAACTTCTTCTATCAAACAAAATTCACCAGTCATTAGTTACTTCATCTCAGTCCAAGGCATTTGGTTCACAGTTTCCAAACCCATGGTTGCAACCTTAGTTTTCCACTAAGTCAAAGCTGGTCCTTCCAACGTAGCAGCAGCAAACTTCACCTTCTTGCCCTCTGCACATTCACTGATCTCGAAAACACTCTCAGTTTTCTCAAACCATCTTCGTAATTCAACAGCTCCTTCAACACCATGAAAGACAGCAGGATTACACTTCATAAACCCAACAAAAGTTCACTCACGAACAGCAGGTGCAGTGTCTCGACCTATAACTGGCCCAGATCTACTAGCATCATTTTTGACATTTGCTTGCCTTGCCCGCTCAACAGCAATAGCGGTATCAATACTATCCTTGATCATTCGACGAATAGCAGCTTGAGTCATAGGTGCAGACTTTGGAGGAATGATTCAGTCACATCATACAAAAAATAATCTGATAAGCATTAATAACATGATATTCTCATAACATACTACAATGACAAATCAATCACAACAGTCACACAACATCAAGTAGTAATCAAAAGATAGTCATTCATTTTTCATCACAAGAGAATTACTTAGTTGCATCTGTTTCTGAATTGATACAAATATACAAACAATTGCATCAAATCTAATAACTGAGGACTTAGTTTTGTGATTACACAACAAAAGAAATCTACAATTGAATCTAAACTATTCGAATCTAGTCATTAGGGTCATTTTCTGGTCGTTAACGGATATGTGTATGTTTAACACTTATAATGTGCCTCAAAATCTTTACTTAGCTATGTGTCATATTTTTAAGAAGATAAGGATCCTAAAACAATTAAAGCAAGTCATCTTATTCATACTTACAACTTGGTTAGTCAATTCCACTTTGGTTATGTGGTTTACATAGTTTATTCTATTAAAACAATACAAAAAGAAAACAGAATGAGAACCTTTTTTTTCTTTGATTCCATGTAGGTGCATTTTCTACTTTTTAACCCCATGCATCAGATGGACCTGTTTGGGCTTTTTCATTATTTTTTTTGATCCCACTCACCGGAAATATTTTAGAACCTTCAGCTTGAGGTTGGCCTGTCGTGACCACCTTTTGACCTAACAAGTGCCACGTTCCCGCCCGATCCCTTATCAGAAAATCATCTACTAATTTTATTAGAACCCATCCACCTTCTTTCCCACTGCTCCACTCTTTTAACCCTAGAACGGATCCCCCCTTCTATCCCCATTGAACCCTTTTTGGTTTCTTTGAACCCCATACAGCCACATTTTCTTGTTTTTTTGTACCCCAGCCAGATTCATTCTTACTGACAACCTTTTACCCATGAACCTATCCTAAAACGCCACCTCTGGTTAAATCTGTCCTTCTTCTTTACACCATGCGCAGCCTCATCCCCACTGGACAACATTTTGACCCTAAAACCTCAACTCCTGATCCCGAGCCATTCTCAGTGTCGTCAATTTTTCTTTGAACCTCATCCAGTTTCATTCGCTTAGAGCCCCATCGTATTTTTAAGCAAGCTAATGATTCCTGAAACAACAAAGTTAAGTATATCGATTGCATTAAGAACAAAATGAGAGAAACATATTACTATCCTACATCTGGTTTGAGCTAAATCATTGAGCAGACTCCATTTGACCCGTAATACCCATAAAGAAACAAATACCTGAGGCTTAGAAGACACATGTCTTTCCATCATGTTAACTTTGCCAGAAGCCCTATTTTAATATAATCCTGTGGTACATCTTCCTCCTGTGGTCCATGTTTCTCGAGGCTGTAGTAGTTCTTTGTAATTTTCGCACTAAAAGGGGATGTCCGGCACAAAATAAAACTTTGTTCATGAACTAAATGTTCTCAATATCAGGTTATGTAAGCCGTCTATATATTCACAAGGTATCACATTATCAGGAGCGATTTGACATTCTTGTATGTATGATCTTTTATAAGTCTGGAAGAAATCGTAGAGTCAAACATCAAAGAACGAAACACTTAAAAAAATGAAACAAATGATTTTAAATTTTAACTATTGATTATCATCTGATTGAACGAATTATGTCTCCATCTTCTAATTTCCTGCAAGCACATAGATAAAAAACTTATCAGACGACACCTGACAAGCAACACCTAGCAGATAAAAAATGTCACCATCTTTTAGACTGTATAGCATGTTCAAACTACTACCATTGCTATGGAATTAAACACCATCTTTTAGACTGTATAGCATATTTCTGATATTTTCCTTATTAGTTTCATTAATTCATATGTTCATATTTTCCTATAAGAACAGTAGCTTTGACAGACAAAAAGTGTTTGTAGGCGTGTTTTTTCAGAAGCTTTCGGACAAACAAAGTAACAAAACTAATCTCGTCATCTACATGATGCAAGTAAAAAAAATCTTGTCAAAAAGTGTAGTAGGCGTGTTTTATTAGTTGTTTCCTCCCTAAACTGTCATCCATGTTCTCCTCTATAAACCACAATCAAAACAGATAAGCAGACCAAGAATCTTGCTACATCTGAATCAAAAATTTATTGTAGCTTAAACTTTGCAACTTCATTTTGGTTTCATTTCGAACTAACTTACAAGGTATCGTAAACATATTCATTAATCCTGAATGCACTAACTTAACACTCCAAAACTTCTTTACTCTTAGGAAAAAGGGCCGGTACCAAATAATTCCGTAATAATATCACTAACTTATAAGCACATTGAAAAAGTTCTTAGCTTTTTTAATCTTCGAACTAACTTAATCTATGTGTCAAAGTCCCATTTCTCTGTGTCAAGGTCTCGTTTCTATGTCTCAAGGACCCATAGAATTTATACCCGTTTATCATACATTAGAAAACTTTTAAAAGGCAACATTATAGCCAATATTTTCATTTATAGGGTTTTCTCTCCCCCAAGGGGAGAGAAAACATACACACACACCTTTTTGAATTTGAAAGTTTAAGAATGTAAAAGTGTAAAGAACGGAAAGTATAGATATGGCTATGTATAAATATAAAACAAAATAACAGTGGCAAAAGTTTGGGTAAGAAGAAACCTTTTAGCTTGAAAAATTGATAACAAATTGTTTATAAAAGATATAAAAATTATATGAAAAAATGACCAAGGGATGGTGTAGCCACTGGTTAAGGTGATGTTTCGGAGAAACGTTGATATAGTGGACCTGAGATCTTTCTCAATCATGAAAAATTGCAAATTCTATAGAATAACATTACAAAGTATTAGATATTATGCACAATCATTTACTCGAGTAGTTTTTTTGCGTATGTTTTTTAGCCATGGTTAAAATTCAATCAATTCAAAGAATTATAGCAATGTTAAATAACTCAGACCGTGTATTAGAACAACATGCCAATGTTAAATGACACAAATAGTGAAATTTCCCTTTAACCTTAAAGTCTGTCGTTGTTTGTTCTAAAAAATAGTCCATACCATGTTTGTTAAAAATAAGCAATTTGAGTTTTTGCGACTGTCCTTTCTTCAAAAAAATAAGTCATCCTTCAATGGACAGCAGACACCAAACAAACCTACATAAAATGTAGATGTTATTAAAAAACAATAGTGCAGAGTTTTATTACACACGTGGTTTTATCTAAATGGTTATGCGATCTTTCCCATCGTGAAACAAAAGCTTATGAATATTTGATGGTTGCAACACCCTTTTGTATCGCGTCTCGTCAGACCCTTAACAGTGGCAATTACCTTAACCACTTTAGCCTTGTCTAATTCAAATTGCTCATCACCTGTAGCACAATATAGTTTTAAGCATATGGTTACAACAGTAAGATCCAAAAAAGAAAAGCGATTTTTTATACCTTTTTTGTCTGATAATATGTTATTCTCCCTTGCTTACTACCTTCATTGTTCCCTCCCAAACCCATTTGTTTATATCTTATTCATCAGCCTTATAATGAAGACATAAAACATACATCGATAAGTCCCACATCGCTGCACGTAGAAATAACAGTTATAAAGCATGTGTTGTACATCAGCCCTATAATGAAGACATAAAGCATACATCGATAAGTCCCACATCGCTGCACGTAGAAATAACAGTTATAAAGCATGTGTTGTACAATCTCAGTACACTTGTAGCTTTGAGTAGTAACTGATATTAGGAATCAGGTGAAGAAAAGTTGCAGGTTACATGATCACATTTCGTAGTTTGAAAATTAAAGTTCAATGTGTAATCACTTAAGTTCTTAACACTTGAAGTTACAATCAAAAGGAACACAGATGACAGATTAATTAGTATTCGTAGACTCACCTATGAACAGCTCACGTGGCAATAGCCTGCAACCTCTTTAGCAGAACCTTTTTGATAGAATTCATACACTAATGCGACATTGTTGAAAACCTATGTAGAAAAAAGTAAAACATAATAACCGATTTGTTACTAAAACAAATAAAGCATATATGTGAAAAGCAATCAAACAGTTCAAAAAAGTTCTTACTTTTTTCGACGGTTAAACGTGACCATTTAATCCAATAATGAAAGATCTTTGTTACCCGTCTGATTTCTCCAATAATTAATTATTTGGCATTTCATCAAAACATGTGGTTGCTATTTTATTTTTGTATGAGGACCATAAAAAATCAAATCATTAGTGCTTAATTGTATTTGATTCTTTTACCTTGCTTAAAAGAAAATCATTCATCCAGATTTAGTTTTGTGATCATCGTCTTCTCTTCGTTAAATTATAAGCAGGTTCATGCACCTGCAAAAGAATATAAAAACATTCATACCATGTTAATTTAGGAGAAAGGCTTCAAATAGATTTTGATTTTACAGTAATTCTTTTAAATCCATAATTGTTTTCTTCAAAGTAATGGTAAATCCAAACCTTATTCTAGATGAAACTTTTTCTTTCAATTGAATGTATCCACCAGTTCTTTTAAACAATTGCAATCGGATTCTTTTCTAATAATCGATCGTTATTTTTTTTTCGCCAGCAAACATCCAATTACAATTGCAGTTCGGTGATAAACCCTCTCGAAATTAGGGTTTTTTCGATCCACATGATTTTACCCCTCTTTGAATTAGGATTTTTTTTGCAATTGCAGTTCATTTGTGTTTGTTGTTTTTTAATAATGAAACCTCTTTTTGATTGATTTTGGGTGAGGTTTGTGTGTGTTTTGAGCTGGTGTTTTCATTAGGTCAATCAAAACGATGGTTGATTTTGTGAATAATGAAACTGTGATCCACTGAAAATAAAAAATAAAAATAATCTTGATGACATGACTTGCGTGATGACGTGGCATTAAATAGTCAAATGCCTCCTGTTATATATAATGTGTGTGTATATATATATGTATATACGCCATAAATATCTTTTGCTTTGGAAAGATATGTAAGATTAATGATCTATCTTGATAAACACACAATCAAAACCCTAAATTATACCTGACGGTAATAAAACCACATACAATGAAGATCGTAATGAAGATCCTAATGAACCACGTAAAAAAGGTATGTATCTTCTTCCAAAACCTAATTGCAATTTTGAGTTCGATCTTTTTTTTTGGTATGTTACATGCTTGATAGCCATAAGATCATGCCATTGTTGGATTCTGGCGGCTTGCAGGATATATGTGAATGAGACTGGGACTAGCAGATGTGATGGTGTTGAACGTGTGATTCGAGAAGATGAAGCGTATGTTTTTTTTCCATGTATTCAAGTTTGTCTTTGTAACATTTTTGAGACTATTTTGTAATTAATGAAATTATATATATGTATTTATATGTTCAATTTTTTTTAATATTTATGAAGTAAACATCTCTCGAATCCCTTCTTAACCAGTTTGTTGCTGTTGCGGTGAAGTTGAGTTCGCTGCATTTTCAGATGGTGTTGGACGTTTTGCTTCAACGGCTGAAAACCTTAATGAGATATGAGGTTTGTTTGGTTGTGGTTTCATGGTTACGACATATTTAGGCAATATTATAGTGATGGATAAGATAGGATTATTTCGAAGTTTAGATCGAGTTGTACCTTACTTGCCAATCTAGGTGGTAAACCTTAAAATTAAAGATATGTTTCCTTTGGATAAGCATTTAGTAGCTGGTGGTCCGTCTATGTATCTTAGGCATAGGTTAATAAGTTATTTTGCAGTCAATCAGTCATGCTTATAATGTTGATAGGATTTTATGATTTTTTACATTACAAAAAGCTGTGATATGATTCACAGAAATACAAGTAAAAACATAAGTGTGCTTGTGTGTGGCCGCTTAGCTGTTAGACAAGCGCCAATAAAAACATGAGTGTCTTCTTCAAGTTATTCTTTATTCTTCTACTCGCTAATCTTTTTTACTAATTTTACTACCACTTTTGCTTCTGTAGCGTACTATATATATTCTGAATCCAACAAGGGGAAACCAAACAAAGATATTCAACCTTGTAGGCTTGACTGTAAAAACTTACCACTATTATGATCTACTTACACATGGACTCAACATTCAAGGTTTGCAACAATCTTTCTTCTATTTACTGCATGCTGCATGTTGGAACTCTTCATAGTTTATATCCTCATTGTCCTTTCTTTATCAATATGGTCTTCATGTTTCTTATCATATGTCTCTGATATATCAATTTAATACAATTTTAAGGATAATATTTAGTCTGCCATGTAAATGGGTTATATGTACAGCTCTAATAAAATATTGTTATAGAAGTTTCTATATGTTCTGATGTTATTTTATTTTTGTACACAGTTCGTCAATTTTACAGAAATTTTGTCTAAGAATGTTGCCCCAGTCTAAAAAGAAACAAAATTTGCTCTTTCAGCTTTAATGGAAATTCCTACTCAATATAAAGCAACATTCGAACTGAATATATTAGAGTAATCAACCTTTTGCTGTCTATTTATTTCTTTTTAAATTGGTTACATGTGACATAAATTTGATTAATATACAGTAACCGCAAAGGTGTTTCTCCAAACAGGGTTGCTCTTATGGAAAACTACCAGAAATTACAGGTACATTTATTGTTTGTAGAGTTTTATGCTTTTGCTAATCTATGTTTGATTGGAAGTTTTGATTATATGCATTGGAAAGTACCTTTTTAATTTATAAATTAGTTTTTTAGGGGAATGATATGAAGTCACTAAAGTCATTCTACCAATCGCTTAACGCTGGAAATGCAATCACTAAATGGGAACTTATCTAATGTAAGTTATTCATTACTCTTAAAATTGGGTAATTGGTTTTTATACTTCTTTTTGTAGTTACCAAATTATGATTATTTAGAAAAATGCCCTAAATGCATACCATCTTCCCACAATTTACCCCAAATAAACAAAATTAGAAAATTGACCCAATGCGACTCATAAATCGGTTGACATTTTGATTTAAAAAATAAAAGAACAAATATTTACTATAATTGAGTTGTGTACAACTATTATTGTATCTACAATTAAAATACAATATTGTGTAGATGGTCCATTGATATGTCTATTTTGTTTTGTTAAAAAAATTATGTACATTACGATACTACACTTTCTCTTTATCGTAAACATATACATGAGCATGCATTCTACACCTCTTAATGTTTACCATGAACCGTTTTACGTAATAATATATGAATGACTAATGATAATATGAGGCTCTCATGGATCCTCAATTGTAGAAGCCTTAAAACAGTCTAAAACATGATATAAACATTAATACACCAACCAATAAAGAGAACAAAAACACCCAAAAAACAAATAACGTTATCAAAACAATTTAAAAGGAAAAACACCCCATCACAAAAAAAATGCACAGACAAAAATACACCCGTAACAATTGGACTTAACACACTGAATAATTAAGCCAACCACACACAAACACATCTTTTATCAAAACATATTCCAAAAGCGAACCCGCCCGTCGGGCGGGTTACGTAGCTAGTATATATAAAGTATTCGAGTACAAAAAATTTCAAGAATTTTTCACAAAATTTAAAATATTTCAAATTAATGTACTTGACACTTTAGTATATATACCCTCATAATTTGAGGGGAAACATTAAAATGTTCCTAATAAAGGCTTGCTAATAATCAGAACATTTTTCTCCCCTGACGCTTATTTTAAATCAATTGATATCCAAAATATCAAAAGATTTGACATTTTTGATAAGGGGAGAAAATGTGATTAAAATAAGACTTATAATATGATCTAAATGACTCATGTGCAGCTACTCCCTCGTATGTACAAAATACTTTTGAATAATGATGCACATATGAAGGGGGAGCAATTTTGAAAGCTAAAACTATCAGGGTACAAATGTTTTGATACTTATATCACTAGTACCTTGATTGAGTTTTTCAAATGGTTTTAATGGCAACTATGGAAATACCAAAAGACCGACCATGTACTTAAATTTTATAGAGTTATAAGGTGATTAAGGTTAGGTATTTGTCCCATGATCCAGTCAGAACCGGAGGGATTTACCCAGAGACATTCCATTAGATAGAATAGAAGTCCACATGTATGATACAAAAGGAGTAAAAGTAAGAATGGGGAATAATGTCGACTAAGACAGAGCTAACACTGGAACAAACCCAACAAGGTGTTAGTGATGAAGTCTTGGTAAGCATTGAAGGGGTTGAAGAATGAAAAAGAAATGTAAGGATAAATGGTGTAAAGAAAGAAACCCTCCATACACTTAGGCAAAAACAGGGTCAATACATATGCTATCGGAAACACTAAGCTGTTGTTTGGTATTGAAGATAGACATCATGGACCCAGTGATGCAAAACACAACCCTCCCTAGCCACTCAAGGTCTCTCAAAAGACACTTGTTTCATTTCTCACAGAGATTACACACATTTCTATCAACTCTCTCACTCCGAGTTAGTTGGTATTGAAAAGGTGGCAATCTGCTCCAGCCTTCGATTACTAAAAACCAAAGTGCACTATTGAGTCTAGAGCCAAAAAAGATCAATATAAATCTCATAGGACACAATTCTAAAATACACATGTTGATTCATACACTGCGAACACATGTGAGATACTAAGAGTCCTACGCATTATCCTTGCGATATTGCCAGAACATCAGAGTGATACCTCACAATATTCACAGTGATGATGGAAATCCTACTAGTACCAACATCAGACAAGCACTACGGCAGGTGACTTGTGCGATTCTATATGAATCAAACTTGTGACAACTGAATATCAATATCGGTTCAGTATATGAATTGACAGATGAATTTGAAAAGATAAAACTGTTTGGCGTGTTAGAAAACTCTTTACTCATTAATACGTCAATTGATTTTCTTAAATCAACTTTCAATCTTATGTCCATTGGCAGCCTTACATGGGGATCTGGACATAGGAAAGCTAAATATGAATTAACGACTCAATCAGGAAGATAGTAACTTACCGATTCACTCTTATCGTGTTGTCTACTTTAAGACGCTCCGGTAACGAGAACGACTAGTGCAGCTGT
>BQNB010073332.1:9433-32153 GCA_026074375.1 Tanacetum coccineum
TTTTAATTCTGTTACACAGAATCTGTTTTAAGACTGTTGGGAAACTGTTACACTTTTATTAATAAAATCGAATTATAATACAATAAATTAAATTAACAGAAAATAAATAACAGAAAATTAAATAACAGACAGAAAGGGGTAGAAGCAGAAGACAGACACTATATAACGATAAGTAAATAAAAGCAGTAAAAGGTCGTGGAACGAGGCCGTCTGTTTCCCAGGGTACAACGTCCAAAGCTGTTGTACAGCCGGACCTGACAAACTTGCCTGAAAAATCACGGAAGCAGTCGTACATTTCTGATCGAAAGGATTGCTGGAACTTGGTTTCTATAGAGTTGCATATTTAGTTTTTTCTAAAACGAATGAGACTAGGCCTATATTTATAGTGAAAATGTTGTCTTGTTTTTTAAGATAACTAACTGCCCAACTTAAGAAAATCTTTTATTAACAAAAAAAAAAGATTTACATATCCTTTAATGACACAAAATATTCTGTACAAACTTATTTGATAAGTTTAAATCTATTTCTAAAATAGATTTTCAGATTTTGTGTTTCACGTGTCCCACTTTGAGACACGATATCACATTCATATTATCTCCATTTTGGCAAAAATATATATGGCATATACTATTTTTCCAACACTCCTAAAGTAAATTACACTTCATATTAGTTTATCACTTTCTTTATACGTTTTATCTTCTAGTCTTTGCATAACATTCAGGACAGTGACTCCTTTTTTTAAGGATTTCCCCGGTAAATTTATTACTACAAAAATGTGGGTGAATCCCACACCTCAGCCCGTTACATAGGTAAACTACTTCATAAGGAAGGTACAATTATGACTCGATAAAACGCCATATCATAACATCAGAAATAATCTATTTCTTCTTTCGACCACGAACCTTGATGTCAAAATTATCACATATAATCTGTATCTTTCAAGAATTTCCTGACCTTCATACATATAGTCATCATATGGGTCGTATTCAACATCCACTACTATATCCCTCCATGGTTTCGGCAAGCTCCTTAGACCATATCTTACCTTAATTGGTTTTGATTCTAGAAAACTTGCGGTTTCATTATCATATGGTTCAACTTCATCCTCACTACCCGTATTACCAAGAAATTAGCTCCTGAATGTTAGCTATTGTGGACTCCTGAATGTTAGTTATTGTGGACTCAAACTTTTCATAATAATAATAAATTAGAGGCTATTTTCCTATAGATACAAATAAAGCATAAAATGCTATTCTCCTTGTATGTTATGCGTAAATCTAGACTAAGGCAACAGAAAAACCTCCCCTTAAACCCTAATCATTTTTCCATCGGAATCACTGATCAAGCTTAATTTTTTACCATTCTTGTCAATTAATCAATCACTACACTTTATCTTACCCCTAAAATCTTTGCATATTCGATTTTGTTCAGGTTTTAATCCCTCGATTTTAATCTCACCTAGTCAACTTATAAAACTATTCTAGGGTTTTTTTTGCGATTTATTTTTATTAATTATGTGGAGGAGGTTTTCACTACGCGTTTAACCTTATCGTTTTGTTTGTTTGGGGTTGCTAATACTATTTTCTCCATTATTTGGGTGTGGTGCTGATATCAAAAAATATATCTAGGGCGTTCTTGTTTGCTTTGTTGTGGATTAGCTGCGATTAGGTTTAGTTGTTTACAAGGGCTGCAATCGTGATCTGTGTGTGCTAATATATTGATGAGGTTCTAGGGCATTTTTGTGAATGTAGTGAACACGGAGAGGGGTTTTTCAATTCGATGGGGAGAGGAGTGAAAAAAAAGAAGGGTGAGAACACGGCTCAACACAAAGAGAACAAATGACAGGGGTACCATGGATTCAATTAGTCCCCCTAATTCGAATAAGGCTGTGAGCGTTGATTAGAACCTTGAACCATGTATTCATGATGATGAGAATGTGGGACAATGTTCGCCTACTGCTCCTCTGAATGTAGGTAATGTTTCGATTAATACTAATGATCCTAATAATTCTAGTCTAAGTTTATTGGGGCCTACTTTTTATGCCAAATTAGTTAGTGGAGAACCAAGTAGGAATGTGTCGCCTACTACTAGGAAAAGTGTGTATTTCCGGACTTTAATTAGATCGGCAGGAAACGGGGCAGATGTAGGTGTCCCTTTGGAGTCTATTCGAGCTATTAGCGAATGGTTTGAGAATACGGCTTATGGTTTCTTTTTAGGAAAACGGGTGGCTTATCCCGTTATTGTTAAATATTTTAGGAACAGTTGGAGTAAATGTGGACTAGTTAAATCAATGCTTAGCTCGTCTAACGGGTTATTTTTATTCCAGATTAACTCAAAGGATGACTTGGATTCAACTCTTGAAAATGGTCCGTGGTTTATTCGCAATAATCCACTTATTCTGAAAAAGTGGAACCCGGATGTGAACTTACTTAAAGAAGATGTTGTTAATGTTCCGGTTTGGGTAAACTCCATGGTGCCCCTCTTACGGCGTTTAGTGAGGATGGTTTGAGTGCCATTGCTACTAAACTTTGTACTCCCTTGAAGCTTGACTCTTATACATCTAACATGTGCATGCAATCATTGGATAGGTCAAGTTATGCTAGAGCAATGATTGAGATTCAGGCCGGCGTGGAGTTGAAATATACTATTGTTGTGGCTATGCTTAAACTTGTTGGTGAGGGGTACTATAGGTGTAATATTCGTGTTTAGTATAAGTGGAAAACCTCCCATGTGTTGATGTTGCAGGCTTCTTGGTATGTTGGGTATGCAGTGTCATTAGGTTTATATGCTTGGTTGTGGTATAGGTATTTGATGACTCCTGACTAATGCTACTTTGAGGTGGTACAGTTTAAGTCCCAAAGTCGGGGTTTTAAGCTAATAAAACAAGTGTATAGACCTAACCTCTAACAAGATTAGTGCCAACACCGGTGGTAAAAAGAAGCAAGCTAAATTGTCTAGCCAAAAGGTAAGTAATTCAAACACATTTGATGCTCTTAATTCTGTTGAAGATGATGATGATTTGGGTACGAATGGTGGGAATTCAAAGTCGCCTGGGAAGGGGTCTTTGAATGTGGCACATGGTAGTTCTAGTAATACTCCTATTATAGAAAAGATCGATAAACTAGAACACCAAATTTTTGATGGAAAACTAATGTTTGTAGATGATAACGGGAAGCCGTTATATAAGGTTGTTATTAAGGGTAATGAGAATAGTGCGAGTGAAGTGGAAGTAGTGTTTGATGAAACCGGAAAATTTAATGGCTTTAACGAGTAAAAAAGGTGGAAGTGACATTGGTTATGGTACTAATAGCCTGTTGGAACAATGGAGGGAAACAAAACGGGATGATGGCTATGACCCGTATGATGACGATTTGTATGAAAGTCATGGCTATTTGTGATGACTTTGATATCATGGTCCGTAGTCGGAACAAAAAATAGATTATTTTGATTTGTTGAGTAAATTGTAATCTAGTTATAGTAGTATCCTTTTTTGGAGTAGTTTTGATTGTTATGTTCCTTTTCTGCCTATGTAGTACTGAATCATTTTTTAAGTAGTACATTTACCGAGGAAACCTTTTACTCAAAAAAATTTGCCTAAATCAAAAGTAAAGATGTGCAAATCTAAAGTATTTGTGTGTGCAGATCACCTCACACTAAACCAAACAAGTTTGATGGCAGATACCGGATAAAATTAAAAAGTTATCCAAACAAATATGTTTATTTTATATATAATGACATGTATTACACTACAAGGATAATGGGTTATACGTTATATTTATGATGTGTCATCGCTAAAGTATTTATTAAATAATTAATAAACTTATTTGATAAATTAAAATTAATAAATAATAAAACTAAATAACCAGTAATAAATACTTTCAGTGACAATACAAGTCGTCGCTAAAGTTATTTACTAAATGAAAGAGAAATGATAAATACATTTAGTGACGACATTTATCATCGGTAGAAGTGGTGTGCATCATTTCGGGATCGATTATGTTGTTGCCTACATTTTTCCCAGATTTTCCGTAACCAAATTTCGACATTTTTTTCTTCAAGAAACGTACTAATCCCATTTGAAAGTTAAAAAAAAAACACATTGGTTGTCAGTCACAATAAAAAGACGAATAAGTTCAACAAAGAAAATAGTTCAAAGTTCACACTACATCCCCTCTCACTTACGTCTTCTCCATCCTCTTCATCATCTATTTTATATATATCAAGTTTACAAAAAAACGCGGCTTATGCCTTAATAAGCCAAACGGTTTATTTTCGGACTTATATCTACTAACTAATCGACTTATTTCGTTTGATATTATGTCAATATGGAATCGTTATGACATATTAATACACCTTATTTTGGAATACTAGTACTAAGACTCAATTCACAGACTCTCAAGGGGATTGAGAGGTGGAGGCAAGGTAATGTTAATGTTTGCGGCTTGTAACTCTTTGAAGAAATGAGTGAATCGAAAATCTTCACCGCGACAATTCTATCCACCTGACTTTTGGCATTAAGCGCCTGAAGAACTTGATGCCTTCCCGGGTAAGTTCGGAGGGAAAACGAAAAAATAGCTCTTCAACAAAAGTGATATGCTACTTTATTTATGGTCAACTAGCAGGGTACCCGCACAATGCGACGGCGGGTACCATGTGACTATATTTTGCGGCGAACAATATTCGGTTAAACGTTTTTAAAAAAAATATATAAAAAATATCTGTAGAAAGTACCGTAAAAGTTGAGGAGTGAAAATGAGGGTATATTAAGAGACTATTTTTGCTCTAAAGAAACATTTGTGCGTGTGAGATATGAAATAGTTTGTGTGAATTTATATGATGGATTACCTACTAATGTTGTGAGCCTTTCTTACTTCTTTGTATGTTGAACCTTTGCATATTGTTCGTTCCAATTGATTCACTTCTTTCTATAGATCATCAAACACAAAGGTGTACACATGACTAATAACAATAACAAAGAAAAGAAAGTAAGCAACATAAAAATACAAACTATAACAAAAAACTTGACTGAGATTTGAAAAAAGAAAAATAAAAATTATGGAAAAAGATGGTAGTGGTGTATTTTTCTAAACCACAGAGAAAATGCACAAATCTAACTATTTTTTACAAAATTACACAGTTTTTTCATTGTTTATATAACTAACGAGAAAGAAAAAGTTTCATTTTCCCAAATATACTAAAGCAATCCTTCTTTTGCAAATAAAAGTGATAAACCTACAAAATTAGAAAATATATAAAAACATGAATTGCCAAAAAAAAAACCTCAACGATTTATACAATGAATAGATATGAAAGTAGATCATGTAGTAAATTAGAGAAATCATCTGAATAAATATGAAGAACATACATAAAGATCATGGATATCAAGAACAAATTTATTAATTAAATCATATCAAAACATCATAAACAAGATATGAATGAAAAATATATACATACAACAACCTTAAGGATGGAGGAAAATTACCAAAAACATCATTCATCTTCAAACCTGGTGTCCACCTCCGACCACTTCTTTCATGTCCGGTATTCACAATACCGCTGCCACTTCTTTCATGAAAACAACAACCTAGAATAATAAACCCCAAATCATAAACAAATAACATAAATAAAACCTAATATAGAACTTAATGATGTCTAGTTACGGATGTTAGCACTAAAACCTCTCAATCTTTAAACCAGATGGTAGATCTCGAATGGTATAAAGAAGGAGAAGATGTTAGGTAATTATGTGTAAAAGTGATGTGTTGGCTTTTTATACAAACAAAGAAGAAAAGATGTGGTTGTACTAAGCAATAATAAAATATAAATATCTAGACAGTTATAGTTGAATATTTTAATGGGCTATTACAAAATATTTGGATGGGCTGTTATAAAAATCTGGTGTGAATTTAGAAAATGTGTCTTATTAACTTTATATATGAATTGAGTTTTCAATGTATTTTCATAGATATGATTTTCATCAAGTATTATATAACACAAACAAAATAATTTATGGTCAAAGTTGAAGAAAAATGACTTTGAAAGTCAATAGTGGACACTTATTTAGAAAATGAGCTAAATACTTTATAAAGTAGTAAACATATTGTGACAAAATCATTTAACTGATTTTGTATATCTTAACAATTGATAAGAAAATGTTGAGGAACTTTATTACGAAAATTTTATTAAAGAGTTTCATCAAACAGAACTAAAAGAATAAATGATAACACGTAAATTGACGAGCTCGTTTTAGGCCTTTTTTTCTACTTTCGCACCAGGATCTGTACAAAGCACATAATTTTAATTGGTAAACAAAAATAGCATGTTTACAAAGCGACTAAAGTTGTACAACACATTTAAAGTATTCCCCAAAAGGGACATTAATTTCTCAAGTCAAACAATCTTTGTGGAATAATATGACACCACCTAAAATTTAATTTCTGAGAATTGGAAATTAATTCATGAGAAAAGGGTAGCTCGAGTATAAATAAAGACATACGAGCCTTCACTCTATAGAAAAAAAAAACGTGCAAAAGCAAGTAATGGCTTCTTCAAAGTTCTTACTTTTCTCTCTATCTCTACTACTCGTTGCTATGTCATTTGTATCAAACTTTACTTCTGCTTCTTTGGAGGAAGCAAATGCTCTTCAAAAATGGAAAGCAACCCTTAAAATCCCAAACAACTCCCAAATTGTATCTTCTTGGACACCCGTTCCAACGAATACTAGTGCACCCGCTTCGTGCCCATCTTGGTTTGGAATTACTTGCAACGCTGATGCGAACATTAACAGGTTGAACCTCTCGACGTCTGAGTTAAAAGGTACGCTTCACCAGTTCCCGTTCTCTATTCTACGCAATCTTACCCATTTTGAGCTTAGTGTAAACAGCTTCTTTGGTCCAATCCCTCCAGAAATCGGTCTCCTGTCCAAACTAGTCTATCTTGATTTTTCATCCAATCAGTTTTCTGGTGTAATTCCACCTACCATTGGTAAACTAAGCGAGTTAACTGTTTTTCATCTTTTCGGAAACAATTTAACTGGTTCAATCCCACAAGAAATAGGGAGTATCGTCTCACTTGAGAGGTTAAGCCTCCATTCCAACAATATTTCTGGCTCGATTCCTTCATCGTTGGGTGATTTGGCGTCTTTAAATCTCCTTTACTTGTATCAAAATCAACTATCCGGGCCAATTCCTTTTGAATTAGGGAATTTGAACTCTCTCACTGAATTATCTTTGAGCAGAAATCAACTTAATGGTTCTATTCCTTCATCATTGGGTGATTTGAAGTCTTTGAATATCCTTTATCTGCACACAAATCAGCTCTCTGGACCCATTCCAATTGAATTAGGGAATATGAAGTCTCTCACTGCATTAGATTTGAGCGAAAATCAACTCAATGGTTCAATCCCTTCATCGTTGTGTGACTTGACGTCTTTGAAACTCCTTTATTTGTGGCAAAATCAACTCTCTGGACCCATTCCAATTGAATTTGGGAATATGAAGTCTCTAACTGATTTAGAATTGACCTATAATCAACTCAATGGTTCAATCCCTTCATCGTTGGGTGATTTGAAGTCTATGAATATCCTTAATCTGCACGCAAATCAATTCTCTGGACCCGTTCCTATTGAATTAGGGAATATGAAGTCTCTCACTGAATTATATATGGACAGCAATCAACTATCTGGGCCCATTCCTACTGAATTAGGGAATATGAAGTCTCTCACTAGATTAAATTTGAGCGAAAATCAACTCAATGGTTCAATTCCTTCAACGTTAAAAAACCTGAGAAGCCTTCAGATTCTGTCTCTCAATCTGAACAAGTTATCTGGTCCTATACCACAAGGAATCGGAAGTCTACAATTGGTTAAGCTACGGCTGAACACAAATCAGCTGTCTGGCCAAATTCCAAAGGAGTTTGGGGAGATGAAAAGTTTGTTAAATTTAAACTTGAGCGATAACAACCTTTCAGGTGTTATACCTCAAGAGCTTGGATCACTGCATGGCCTCCTTACTCTTGACCTATCCAAAAATAGGTTAAACGGGTCGTTACAAAGATATATTGGTGATTGGGTACAAATCAGTCGCATATATTTTAGTAATAACAAGCTCAGTGGAAAGATCCCATCAGAAATCGGTAAATTAAGTCTACTCAATGTTCTTGATTTATCTTGGAATTCACTCACAAAAGAGATACCATCGGAAATTGGAAGTTTAGAAAGTCTGGAAATGATGAATCTTTCTCACAATAAGCTATCTGGTTCTATTCCTAATGGTTTCAGTAACTTGCCAAGAGGGATTAATATCGACTTGTCTTACAATCAGCTCACAGGTCCGGTTCCCCCTTATGCTGTCTTTCTAAATGTGTCTGGAGAAGCATTACAAGGAAATTTTCGTCTGTGTGGAAATGTTACAGGTTTGAAACTTTGTGAAAGTCAAATAATAATTAAGAAAAATAATCATTTTCATCATAAGTTCATCCTTGTAACTACGGTCCCACTTTTTGCGGCTCTTTTACTTGGTTTATTCATGTGTGGCCTCATTGCTTATCGACGTAGAAAGAGAACTTCTCCACAGGAACCATCAGGCGAAGAAGGTGGCAATTTTTTCTCAATAACAAGTTTTGATGGGCAGGCGATGTATGATGAAATCATCAAGGTAACAAATGATTTTGATGATGCATATTGTATTGGGATGGGAGGATACGGTACTGTGTATAAAGCTGAGTTACAACCCAACAATTTAGTAGCTGTCAAGAAACTTCATTCATCATCCGAGAATGACGATCATATAGGCTTCCTAAATGAGGTACAAGCATTAACAAACATAAGGCACAAAAACATAGTTAAACTCTATGGATACTGCTTTCATGCTCGTCAATTTTTGTGATATAAGAAATATCTTGAGAGGGAACGCTAAATCGCTCTTAAGTAGCGATATCACAGCAAAGGAAATGGATTGGCTGAAAAGGGTAAGAATTGTTAGGGCTGTAGCGAATGGTTTGGCTTATATGCACCATGATTGCACACCACCTATAATTCATAGAGACATTTCTGGAGCTAATATTCTTCTCGATTCTGATTATGGGGCACATATCTCGGATTTTGGAACAGCGAAGCTTCTAAAGCTGGATTCATCCAATTGGACTGCGGTTGTAGGCACCTATGGCTATATTGCGCCAGGTAACTACCATATATTTTAAAGTTATATATACGTACTTATTCTCAAGTTTCAGATTTATCTATGTTACATTTAATCATGATCTGATATAACAATTTTTTTTTGTATTCTCATGTTTCCTTCCATGTAGAGCTTGCTTATACGATGGTGGCGACAGAGAAATGCGATGTGTTTAGTTTTGGAGTTGTTGCACTAGAAGTGATTATGGGAAAGCATCCTGGAGAACTTATATCATCTCTACCAACATTGTCTACTGATGATCTATTGCTAGCCAATGTAGGAGATAGACGGATTCCGCGACCATCATCTCTAGTTGAGAAACTAGCTCATTCAATTTTGAATGTCTCACGGGCATGTTTGAACTACAACCCACAGGAAAGGCCAACAATGCGCCAAGTCACAGAGTTATTGTCAGTGGATGATCGCCTTTGGATGAAAATGCATGTATCGGTAACTTAATGCTTGATCGACTTTGTATGATGTCTAGTCATAAGTCATAAAGTTTAATTAAGAAACTTTATATGTTTTTTTTTCTTGTCCTGAATTATGTTGTCGATTGTTACTGAATAACGAAATAATTTATATCAATGAAGATTGCTATCTTTCTCGAATTATACAGTTACATGTATTATTGATCTTTTTAGTAATTATATTTTTTTTATTATTCCAGTTTTACAATAAAATAATTACCAACTGCACAAGTTTATCAATTATTATCACCTTCTGAAGACAGACTAATATTGTAAAGGGATTAAATGATATACATTGGGAAATTTGGATGCCAGTTAGAATTTATGCTTTACTAATAACAATAATATAATGGAGAAAGGTAAAAACCAACAAATTAAAGCCGTCTTTTTTCAAAATACTAGTTTTAAGGGTTTAGAGATAAAATTTTAATTAAGTGTTAATTTTACGAGTGTTGTTATTTTTTCGTATTTTCATATTGAAAGTTTATTTATCATTATTTTAGTAATTGTGAATGTGAGTTTTTCTTAATTTAAACGATTGTAACGGTCATAATAAATATTCTCTGCCATATTAAACAAAAAGCTAATCCTCATATTTGTCAACTACATTGTAGTTGTTAATAATAATTTATCTGTATTTAATATTAAAACCCGTGTACGTATATGATAAACTTATAAAATGGAATAACAACTAGTCCTTATTGAACGCATATAGTAAAAATAATTTCTTTTCGGGTATTATTACTTGAAATCATAAAGAGGAAAGACATGAGTTTTTCTTATACGTAAAACATCGTTTATTTATTTATATACACAATAATTTTTGCTTTTATTTTGATATTAATAATCTTGTGCATATATATGTTGTAGTTTTAAAACAACGTATATGTTGTATTAGTAAAATATAAAGTTTAGAGGGTTATTTTGTATTTTTTGAAGTTATTAAAAAACATAAAAATTTATAAATTTACACTTAACTTCATATTATTTATTTCAACCACTTAAGTTTTATTAATTACTTTTTTTTAAGTTTTGTTTTAACAAATTTGACACATATATTTTTATGTGTTTTTTCACCAATTTCTTTCACCAAAACTTTTAATTTTGATAAAATAGGATTCAATTTTGACTTTTTTAACAAATTAAATTGCACGATTTTATCTGCGTGTCAAAATCAAACATACTGATTGGTCCATTTTTTTATTATAAGATTTAATTTGATAGAAAAATTCCGAAATGATTATACTAATAATTAAGTAACCCGGTACATGTGCATAGAGACGACCGTCAATAGCAGTAAATAGTTTCGGTCGTGAACTTGCGGTTCATTGCATGCGATTAACATTTTATAAAATGACATAAGGCTGGATGGAGTGGGTGCAAACTCACCTAGGTGAGTTTCCCACTCGCGCGCGAGTGCCACGCCGGTGACAAAACTCACCTAGGTGAGTTAACATTATCAAGGTGAGTTTGGCTTAATTACTCACCTCACGGTGAGCTTAAAAAAGTGGGCCCATTTCTTTTTTATTAAATATATTTTAATTGGTTGTGAGTGTGTGTGGGTATTTAGTGAGTTATATTTTATATAAATTGGGTATTTTAATGAAATGTGAGTTTTGGTGGTAAGGTGAGTTCTTATTACGGTTGAAAGGTGAGTTGTAAAGTGCGTTTTTTTTTTAGAGAGAAAGCTGATGTGGCGCTGACGTGTCAGGTGGGTTTCTCAATCCACTTCATCCAGCCTAAGAGAAAGGAGGAAATGAATCTTTTAAAATAACGTAACAATACTAAAGTTAATGAGGATGAGACGTTCAAAATTTTCAGTTTTCACAATTATATTGTGTGAGAATTAATAGAGATATGAGTATTCATGCGTAAATCGGTAAATATGTTTTTCTCCTATAGTACATTTTTAAACAAAAGTAGTATAAATTTACGTCCTTTTCGAATGCGTCATAAGTGCTGGAGCATCCCCGCACCCGAACAACAAGCAGTCAAAGATGTTGTCTTTGATTTTATGGCCTCGCCAGATATAAAGATTATGAATAAAGCGATTAAAGGTGTTTTTTTATGTGCGTATATGGTCTTTTTGGAATTGTAGGAATCAAATCGTGCATGCTCCGGCTGAGATGAAAGATGCTATATTGATCGAATACATATTTCCACAATTACACCTGTTCAAAAACTATCTCTCCTTTGGATTTTAAATCGATGTAAGAAAAGCTTTGATTGAGGCAGATGTATTTTGGCACCTAGAGATATTATTCTTTAGCTCAAGTTGGTCGTCTTTTACAGACTTTTGCTACATGAATGAAACTTAAATTAGGTCCGTCGAGCCGACCCCGGCGTATTGACCGGTTGACACATCAATATTTTTGGTTTAACTATATCTAAATCAAGAAACCACCTTGCATTTACGGTTGGGTCGGCCACTGCCCCATATAGTTTGAGTGCTTCTAAATCAAGAAACCACCTTGCATTTACTCATTTCCCACTTCCCTCATTTTCACATTCAAGCAGTGACTATTAGAACATAGGACCCTACACATCATTGACTAAAAGGGTATTGACTCCTGAAGTTAAATACACTTCATGTTAATTTGTCTTTTCATAACAACGACGGATGTCAGCTATTGATATGATAAGCTTTCTGAGGTGAGAGCATAATTGTAAAATTGACAACTCAAAACTACAGCGTCTTCACTTTCATCCTTTCCCTTTTCCCTTTACTCGAGAACACAACTAAAAAATGAGTTATTGTTGAAGTAAAATCTTGGTGTCCGGCCTTCCGGTATGTCGGTGTTACCTTCGGCCGTTGGTAGTCAGAAGCTCCTACACACAAGATACAACACGAGTTAGCCTCGCCCCAGGTGTGACCCCAAGACCAAGCTCCGACGTGAGAGTAAGATTTCGATGTATGTGAAAAATATGTAACTGCTACAGTGTCAGAGAATTAATTGAGAATGCAATAAATATAATAGGGGTATTTATACTACCCTAGACATGTACCTGGATGACGTCTTATATTGTTGACCTGACATTTGACGCACATGTGGGACCCGCCAAGTCAGCGTGTCAGGAGGGGTGTCAGGTCCGTCCTTTAAGTTGGCGACAATACCTGCAAGATAGTGACCTTATCTAGGCGTTCAGGGTGAAGACAATACCTGTTGGGTGTTGTCCTTACTCGCGTCATTCTTGTCGCCTACCGCTTGTCCTTACGTGGGGTTCGGCTAAGATCTCACCGGATATAGTACCGTCGAGTATGTGTGTCTGGTACATACACGAACATGTCCCCCAATTGTTGTGTTATTAGTTGTCATACTAATGATGCAACACTTATAAGTTGCTTGGAACTGTTCTTTTCCCGGTATATCGGCATTTATATCGAGCAACTCAAACAAGGAGGCTTGCGAATCCCCTTTTTGACCTTCTTTCTTGCCGTCATAAAGCATTTTGGAGTACATGTTTCCCAATTGGTACCGATGGGTGTTAACCGAGTGATCTTGTTCGAAATCCGTTGTCGCAGTTTGGATATTCCACATACCGTCTCTTTGTTTCGTGTGTTCTATAAACTGTGTAAACAAGGTCACTGGTTCTTGTTTGAAAACAAAATTGGGGGCCGCTCAATGAATTTTTTTAAGGAAGTGACTTCGAGTCTAAAAGGTTGGAAGAAAAAGTTTTTCTTGATCGACCGAAGAGCAATACCGGATGCCATGCCATGGAGACATTCAGATACGGATGTTCGGGATGATTTTCCTAACAACTATAATGAGGAGCATGCCGATCGACTAGCTACTCCTGTTGTCCTTCTTCGCCCACCGCCCTGCGGTTTGACCATGGTTTGCCGACATTCGGAGCTGCGCTATATTATCAACGATGCCGAAGGGCAGGGTAATGCAATACACCTTGGGTTTTGTTGTTTGTTGTCGTTTATTTTATTTTCTTCTCTTATCCGTGTCTTTTCTGCTGGTTTTTTCTTGCAGCGATCACCATGGATGACTTTTTGCTTCTCCCTGACTCAACCAGGACTATTGTTAGCAAGACCCAAAAGACTGTTTCGGAGAATCAACGTCCTTAACTTCATGTGACTCCTCCCTTGGCTGAAGAGACTTATTTTTAATGATAGCTTATTTTTTTAAAAAAATAAACTCATGCTATGATAAGCTCTGATAAGTTCGCGCGCCAAACATACCCATAGTTTTAGTATATTTTTGGAACGCTTAAAAAGATATAAATTTTCAGTAAATTACTAAAATAATTATTTACCTTTATTAATAACTTAGTCAAAAACAAGTTATTGTTATGGATAAATATGGAATGGATGTCCATATATTTTAATATTGGTAGTTATCTCATTAGAATTGTATCTTGTGGAATACTTCATTTTTTATCTATATATACATACCTCCATTGTGAGATGAATAATGCAAATCTCAATTCAACCTATCTTCTTGTTCTTGTTTATTGTTCCTTACTTTATTGTTTCACAACACATTATCAGCACGCTCTAAAGTTTATATTAATTTTTCTTTTCCGCTTCCTAAGGTATGTGACGAACCCTTGGTGTACAATTTGTAAACTGTGTTTATTGAATGAGTATCATGAGTACAATACAATGTATATATATATACTACACATTGGGCCTAATCATGAGCACAGGCCTTTGGGCCATACAAACACGTCTACTAACATCCCCCCGCAGTTTGAGCGGGAGAGGAACGAACACTCAAGCTGGAGCGAAACTCATCAAACAAAACCGTAGGTAAACCTTTGGTGAAGATATCTGCATACTGATAACGAGAAGGTACATGAAGTACTCGGATATGACCAGCGGCAACCAAGTCACGAACAAAGTGAATATCAATCTCAATATGCTTCGTGCGTTGATGTTGCACGGGATTAGAAGAGAGATAAACGGCACTTACATTGTCACAATAAACAAGTGTAGCGGTAGACAATGGTGTATGAAGCTCTCGTAAAAGATTACGTAACCAACAAGTTTCAGCAACGGCATTAGCAACACCCCGATACTCAGCTTCAGCACTGGAGCGAGAAAGGGTAACTTGCCTCTTTGAAGACCACGAAAGTAGATTGTTGCCAAGAAAAACACAATAACCGGAGGTAGACCGACGTGTAGTGGGGCACCCAGCCCAATCTGCATCAGAATAAGCAACCAAAGAAGATGTGGTGGACGAAAATAGCTGTAATCCATAGGGCATAGTACCACGAATATACCGCAAGATCCGCTTGAGAGCAGAGAAATGAGGCTCTCGAGGATCATGCATGTAGAGACAAACCTGCTGCACAGCATAAGATATATCAGGCCGAGTGAAAGTCAAATACTGAAGGGCCCCAGCAAGACTGCGATATAAGGTAGGATCAGACACAGGATCACCATCAGCAGAAAGCTTAGAATCCGTGTCAACTGGAGTACGACAAGGATTACAAGTGAGCATGCCAGCACGCTCAAGTAGCTCAGAAGCATACTTCTGTTGAGAGAGAAACATCCCCGAAGTATTGCGAGTCACAGAAATACCCAAAAAATAATTCAGCGGACCCAAATCAGTCATAGAGAACTCGGCATGTAAAGTGGCAATAATACTCTGAAGAAAAGCTGTAGAAGAAGCAGTCAATATAATGTCATCAACATACAAAAGCAAGTAAGCTGTATCGGACCCCCGCCTGTAAATAAAAAGTGATGTGTCACATCTGCTATGAATAAAACCAACTCGAGCAGCATATGCTGCAAATCTCTGAAACCATGCCCGAGGGGCTTGCTTAAGCCCATATAGAGATCGCTGTAAAAGACAAACATGATCAGGATGTTGTGAATCCCGAAACCCAGGAGGCTGCTGCATGTAAACAGTCTCGGATAATGAACCATGTAAAAAAGCATTCTTGACATCAAGCTGATGAACAGGCCAATGTCGAGAAAGAGCAAGGCTAAGTACCGTACGAATAGTGGCCGGTTTAACAACCGGGCTAAAAGTCTCATCAACATCAATACCTGTAAGCTGAGTGCTGCCATTCGCAACAAGGCGAGCCTTGTAACGATTAAGAGTGCCATCAGCATTATATTTATGCCGAAAAAGCCATAAGGAACGAACAATGTTCGCGTCCGATGGTCGTGGCACAAGAATCCAAGTATTATTTTTAATTAAAGCATTATATTCATCAAGCATAGCACGATACCAATGCGGGTCTTGAAAAGCATGGTTGTAGGACTTTGGAATAGGGGAAATAGTTGACACAGATAAAGTATATCGTTGAGTAGGACGATTAGTACCAACACGGTAACGAGTGACCATGGAGTGAGTCGAAGCGGGATTGCGGTTGGGTTGAGTGGTAGCGGGTGAGGGAACCGGGGGAGGAGTGGGTGGTATACTGTTTGTGGGTGGAAGATTAGTCGTGGGTGTTGGGTTAGTAGGGGCGGAAGGAGTGGGCTGCAAAGTGGAGTGATTAGTGGGCTGATTGGTTGGCGGGCCAGTGGAGTGGGCGGAAGTGGAAGTGGGCTGTGGTGAGGGAGATGTGGGTTGTCGAGTTGCGGCAACTGGGGAAGACCCAACAGTGGGCATATTATGGAGCATATGTTTTTGTATTAAATTAGGATCGGTGTCAAGGAAATTGTATGGTGGTGAGGCATCGGGAGTCATAGACCCATACGGAAAAACCGTCTCATCAAAAGTCACGTGACGAGATAGAATGATTTTATCCGTATTTAAGTCAAGACACCGATACCCACGGTGATTGGTGGGGTAGCCAAGAAAAATCGAGGGAGTAGCACGGGGTTCGAGTTTGTGATTGGTGTGAACATGTGGGTAGCAAAGACAACCGAATACACGAAGATCGGCATAATTAGGTGTTGTCTTATAAAGACGGGTATGTGGTATCTCATTGTTAATCGCAGTGGATGGAAGAATGTTTAAGAGATGTGCGGCCATGTGAAGGGCTTCAACCCAAAAGGTAGGGGGTAAGTGTGCTTGAAATAATAAGGTACGGATGAGGTTGTTAATGGTACGTATCATGCGTTCCGACTTGCCATTTTGTTGAGATGTTTTGGGACAAGAGAAACGAATGGTAATACCATTGGTGGCAAATAATTGGTGTAAGGCATTGTTGTCAAACTCACCTCCATGATCACATTGCAAGGATTTAATATCACACTGAAACTGATTTTTAACAAAAGCACGGAAATGAATGAATTTAGACAATGCATCAGACTTATTACGAAGAGGATACACCCACAAGTAATGCGAAAAATGATCTAAAAATAAAACATAGTATTTAATGCCTGAAACACTCGAAAGTGGAGAAGTCCACAAATCTGAGTGAATAATGTCAAAAGGAGACTTAACAACTGTTTCAGAAAGCGAAAAAGGAAGTCGCACGTGCTTGCCAAGCTGACAAGCATGACAAAGCACAGTGGACTTAGTCTTATTACAAGAAATCAGATTATTAGAAACTAAATGACGTAACACTTCACTTCCAGGATGACCCAGTCGTTGGTGCCACGTCTGCTGACCGACCAAAAAAGCTTGAGGATATGACAGAGATGTGACCGGATAGAGATCACCCGTGCTGTCACATCGGAGTAGAATTTGACGGGTCCAGTAATCCTTAACAGAAAAACCAAACTCATCAAATTCAATGGTACATTTATTATCTCTAACGAACTGTCTGACCGAAATTAAGTTTTTAACAATGTTGGGTGTTATGAGTACATTATTTAGGTGAAGAGGTCTGTAAGGAGTAGGTAAAGTGCTATGGCCCGTGTTGGTGACTGGAATGGATTTCCCGTCACCAACAAGAACAGATGGATACATGCAAGAATTAAAAAGAGTACTTAAATTAGTGGCATTAGAGTTAAGATGAGACGACGCACCAGTATCCATGTTCCAATTTGCATCTGTTGGATCCCGAAGAGTCATGGTATTAAACGCTTGAGGCAAAAGCGTTGCTTGACCATTTGCTGGAGTCGAACCTTGTACAGTACCCGAGAGAAGAGCCTGCTGTTGTGGGCTGAAGGCTTGTTGGGCCGGCTGTTGACCAGACTGGAAGCCTGGTGGAGCTGTGGGCCGAGATTGGCCTGATAAGCCATTGAAACCAAATTGGGCCAACATGGTTTGTTGGGCTTGTAAGAGTTGTAGAAGCTGCTGTTGTTGTGATACATTCAACCCACCAGATTGAGATCCAGCATGCATAGGTAAAGTCCCCTGAGTGGTGCGATGAGTTGTAGAATTATTACTGTTGCGAGGAGTACCTGAGGAACGAGAGGAGTCATGAAGGAAACGACAAGCATCGCCCCAACGACAAAAGCCACGTCCAAAATTACGACACACCTCACGTGTTGTGGTACGGTTGTCCCGTTCACGATTGTTCCATCCCGTTTGATTACGACTTGATGCTTCAGCCAATAGCACTTGAGGAGCACTTGAAGTAGTGCCAGTAGGGAGTACAGAAGACCGAGAACGAAGCCTCAGCTCCTCCGTTGCCACCATCGATCGAACAGTAGCCAAGTCAGGGAAAGGATCCTTGTGTGCTATGATTTGAGCGAGACTCCCATATTTGTCACTTAAGCCGTTGATGGCGTATGTGACTACATCGTCATCAGACATATCCGAACCTAAATCAGTAAGAAGGGTGAGGATAGCCTCGATCTTTGAAAAGTATTCATCAGCAGTTTGGTCTCCCATTTGAATGACCCGTAATTCTCCTTTTAAGGAGATGGTGCGGGTGCGTTTGTTGTCTTGGAAAATGGTTTCAATGGCATCCCAAGCGGCTTTAGCCATTTTAGGATTTGCTTTAATCAACCTCTTTCGAAGGGTCGAAGAGAGGGTGAGAAAGATCCAAGATTTGACGATGGAATGAGCCGTGATCCATTCGTCTGTTGGTAGAGTCGACGTCGAGGCCTCGGTGACAAATTCTTCAATGTGCTTTAGGACACCGAAGTTGCTACAATGGCCTTTGAAAAAATAACTCCATGTGAAGTAGTTTGATTCAGCAAGATCCAGCTTCTCAGGAATGAGACTGTTGATGTTATGAACCGCATAAAGTTTTTCAACCAAAGTGAGGGTAGGGGGTGGAGATGGGTGTTCGCTGTTTGTCATTATGGATTGATAATCGACTGTTAAATCGATGTGATGAAGGTGTAAAGGCGACTGTTAAGTCGCTGTAGAGGGATTAGGGTTTGTTTTGTATTTTAGGGTTTGGATCGCCTTGGATAATGGTCTGATACCATGTAAACCCTGTTTATTGAATGAGTATAATGAGTACAATACAATGTATATATATACTACACATTGGGCCTAATCATGAGCACAAGATACAAATACAAGTCAGGCCTTTGGGCAATACAAACACATCTGCTAACAATATGCACAAATCAATTACGGATTTACGGCTTAGTTAGACATGAAATGTTGAAGAGGGCAACATTTATATTTTCCTTTTACAAACTGATCCAATAACCAAACTTTTTAGTTATGTGTATTTATGCCGCAATCGTATATAAGCTTCACCTTGGTTTATATAAAACGCGTCGCAGCGAAGCGCGAGCACCAAATCCTTGTTTAAAAAAAGACAAACACACAAACACACAAAACAAACACATACATACCTTTGTACGCACGCCTTCACACCATTCATACGTGAGAGGGGTCATAACGCAATCATGCATGAGATGAGCTCTTGCGCATATCGGGTTTGTCCCATGAGTAGCTTAAGGGTATTAATCCAACGCAAACTTTCCTTGTATACAGTGACGGAATAAAAAAAAATAGCTTGAGGGGGGTAAAAAAAAATTTAGACAATAGCAATAAATGTGGAAGAAAAAACTAGGATCAAAATGATAAATAAAGTATTGTTACTTAGAGATGAATGATTTATAAGTTTTTAAAGTGTTGAATGTTGGGTTTTAGTATGTGAATGGAGGCAATTTGAGTTTTGAGTGGGGGGCACTTTAAAAAAAGTCAAAATTAAAAAAAATTGAACTAAATTCTCAACTTTTTTGATGAGCCATGAGGGTTGGTATCCGGGCCCCGTTGTTATACCATGGAAACGTCAGCTTGTATAATATAGTAAATATTAATTTAATACACATTAGTTAAGCTTATGAAATACCTTAATGAGATGTGATTTTTACTTTAATAAACAAATGTTTTCCTTTCTTGTTCATCTAAAAGAATACCTGTAGCGGAGCCAGAAATTTTTTTGTAGGAGGGCCGAAACAAATTTTTTCCAGAAAAACATTAAATGGGAGGGCCGAGATGAAATTTTTTTATATTTAACACATGAAATCGCAAATAAATACAAAAACGGGCTTAGGCCTAGGGGGCCAGGACCCTCCCTAGTCCTCATGTGGCTCCGGCCTACCTAAAACATCCGTTAGAAAAAGCCTTAGTCCAATCAATCACCATTATGATGTGAAGAAGAAAAAACAAGATTTTTTTTCAATAGGAAGTTATTGTAATTATTAAGCCTAATAATAAGTCATTAATAGAGATGTTTAGATTGTCTATGGGAGGTTATTGTAATTGCCATATTGTAGCACTTGTTTGACAAATTGACATGCATATATACTCTATTTTTGCACTCTAGAGATAGTAACATATAAGCGGCTATATCTCTTATCTACAAGTTATGTATGGATAAGAAAGTAAGGTAACTCTCAATATCGTCTTCTACGGGTTATGGGTCTCAATATCGTCTTCCACGCTGTATAAGGGAGGTTGAGATGTAGACAACTATACCCCTACTAAAGATAGAGAGGCTATTTATAGTTTCTACCAAAGGTATAAAAGGACATTTGGCTTTGCAATAGGTAAGGATCGAACCCTTGACCTATGTCTCCTGAAGGAAGGGTGTTAACCACTTGATCCAAGCCTTGCTGCTCCATATAGTTATGCATGGATAAGAGCATCGAGAAATAAATTTGCACTATTTTTAGGAAAAAACCATTATTTTCAGCCGTAGTTAGAGTTTTTTAGTGACACCAATTCAATAGTTTTACACTTGGAGGCGAGATGCGTCTTTCATACATTATAAATTTCGATACATATTTTAGCTTGGTTGTTTATACATGTACACACATATATAGATACTTGAGGCAACTATTAGTTAGACACCTCGTCCGACCTCCTAATCCAAATCAAACAGAAATGATGAGCAACTTACTTCAGGTACCTTATGATGCTACAGTGAGGCTATTAATGGCTTCACTTGAACACAATCTGCTTCCGGACGCAGTTACACGAAGGCTGACTCGTATGCTTCTTGCTGGTCGACTTCGTTCTTGCTTCAAACCCACCTCTCAACAACAACTTCAAGACCTTATCGCTTTTGTGCACTGTATAATACTACCTCCCTCACCTCTTTTTCTAAATCTCTCTTTCTAATATTGATTCTCTTATAAGTTATACTCTACTATATATGATTATATGAATGTGTGATTTAAGTTGTTGTAAGTTGCACCTTGGTTTATTTACCATAGATGTTGTATTGTAGTACCTACATACATGATACGTATATACATACCAAAGGGCTTGTATCCACGGACAGAACGATGACCAAATATGACAAGGCGCATAAAAATTTTTGGGCCTTAATCTACATTGTCACATTAGGCTTTTACTAAATTTTAAGTTTATTTTTTATTTCGATGGACCGGGTGCATTTAGGAAAAATCGATGTTTTTTCAAAAGTTAAAACTGCATCAAAAATATGCATGGGTGTCCCGCGGACCCCATGGTTTGTAAAAAACTTCATAATCAAATGGTTGTGGATGTATAACTACATATATTATGAGATAGTTAATTGTCGTAAAAAAAAGTTATACATACATACATATAAAGATGAGAAACCTATAATTTTATATATTGGTTATTAGTATATTAAGACAGTACATGAGCTTTGAACTTATTTATATATAGTGTCTGTTGGATTATGTGGTAGTTGGACTAGTACTAATATGACTAGAAATGTGAGAGCCTATTGGGGGCACACACGTAAGACACGAAGAGTACGTTTATTATGTAATTAATATATATGCTTGTTATATATTTATTAATTATATAATATGTTTCACGAAATATATTTTAACAGTCGTTAGTTTCCATTAGACGCTTAACTAACTTTAAATATCCGTTAAATAAAAATAAAGAGAAGGGCTTAAAATGTCAAAATGGAAACCCTTGTCCTCCTCCCAAATGTGGTAGATTTTGGAGGATTCTAAAAAGGGATTTGTGTGAAAATTATTATGATAATGATGAGTGTTTAGGATAAGATGGAAGAGTTGTGATAAGCTTTAGACTTGAAGTTTATCTTCAAGGTTTTAGAGTTTATCTACAATTAAGGTTGAGGTACTATATAAACACCTTATACCTCTTCTCGACTTGTCCTATATATTCACTAAAACATTATACGACACACATGGAAAATATACTTGACACCTTTTTGGTTCAGTTATGTTTCCCAGTCAAAACAATTGACACATCACTCTATAACCCTATTTTGTTTTCTTATCTTCTAAGTGATTTAACTAATAGAAAACAAAAGGATACAGTTTGTGTGTATCTTTATTCATGTATGCATGTATTGTGTTAACATGTATGCAATGAATAATTGCATCCACATATGTATTTTCCTTCTCTTTATACAGATTTAAGCGCACCTTTTCAAGTGTTTGGATTAGTTGTTGTATTAAACAATAACACGTGGTGTTCGGTGGTTTATTCGTGAAGCAACGACTAGCATCGTGGCGTGCTTGTTTGACGTGTTGTGTGAGCAACCGTAGAGGTGACATCTTAGTCACTTGGTTTCATAACATTTGCTGGTGACTTCAAGGGTATGTTTTCTTTGTTTTCCTTTTATGTTTACTTATTGTGTGTTAACTTTATGAACCAAACGCGATCCATATCCGCGGTGTACTCGTAGTCTTAATGGTTAACTGATTATCAAATCCCAATAGTGGCATCATGAGCCAACTCGTTTGGTGTTTTATGGGTTACACACATAATTAAACACGCTAGGACTGCATGAAATCTTGTTTATTTATTGTTTTTTTGGAAAATTATGGCAATT
>BQNB010073333.1:0-32152 GCA_026074375.1 Tanacetum coccineum
AACCCTTTGTTTACTCTCACTATAAGAGTAAGATACCCCTAGAACAACCCGTAGAGCCAATTGATTAGGAATTACACCAACTATTTATTTCGTTACACCTTTACACCTTAGCCTACCCTGTTAGATTAAATCTAATTATCAGTTGCTAGTTGCTTAAAGTGTAAAGTATGTATTTACCGAGTCTTGTGTCAATTTTCTATCTTTGGTACGGTTGAGAATAAATTTGCACATTGCAAATGGGAATGTATAAAGTAGTCAAAACTCATGTATTTTTGCTACCAGCACAATTATTGGTACGTCCGAAGAATGAAGAATCATCGAAGGAATTATCTGAAGTTATTATGATCATGAAGATGGTGAAATTACACTGAGTTTCGTAGTATAGTATAGTGATCGAAAAAAATCAAAAAATTTAGAAAAATCGCAACAAAAAAGAGAAGGAAAGTTTGAAGATAATCATTTTGCAATTATCGAAGGAATTATACGAAGGATCGATTATTCGTTGATATGTCTTATAAGTTAACGATGTAGAGTATTGTATAAAGTGGAAGATATCGCCACTTGTCTTGTAAAAGTATGTAAAGTATGGGATGATTGGGAAGTTGACCGTTATGGGAACGCCAACTTAGGTTGTTATTTTTGATCTATTATCAAGACGTTTGTACACTCAACTTAGGTTGTTGTTTTTGATCATATGTATGACGTTTGTAAATTAGTTGTGTCTTTTTCATGGTATTGTTGTGAATGAGAGTCTAGCAACTTGTAATTAAGTCTTAATCTATTTGTTTCTTGATTTATATAAATCAACAATTACTTTCCCTCTCACCTAATGTTTAGCGTTGGTTTTCACTGCGATGAGGGACTTGTTCGAGCGTGCCATATCTGTTTTGTCGTTACGGCCTATGGATGCATCTGTCTTAGTTGCATCATTCGTTTACGACTTTTGGTTTGAAAGTAGAAGGTTCTACCCTATATCTCATTCTTATCTTAACTCATTGGTGAAATTTCGAACGGGGATGTGATCGAACACACATGTATTTCCCGGCGTTCCGGGTGAGTCTGTGTGCTTCAGCTTGCCTTGTATGGAGAGGTACTTCTGGTGAAAGATATTGTAGAATGATTCAAACCCCCCCCCCCACCCCCCCCCCCCCCCACCTCCCACCCCCCCCCCTCGTACGACCTTCCATACAGAAAACCACATATTGTACCTTTTTAAACTTGTTACTCTTGGCTTTAGTGGTGGGAAGATGTGTATCCTGACCAAGCTTAATAATAAGAAATACTCATCACGATTGAGCAATTAATGCGAATTAGTTACATGTTTAACACATAGCACTTAGTTGAGTGATGTGGTGTTTTTATACTTCCTATTTCGTGAGGTATTGGTTGTGTTACTTGTAATAGGATCGAAGAAGGCTTTACGGAAAATATCCTTAGGATACCATTTTTTATAAACTTCTAAAGGTACTTGAGGAAAAGTAGGGGAGAATTTAAGTGGGGGGATATTTGATGACATCAAATAAAGTCTATTTAATAAACATCATTTTATCCCATATAATGAACCTATTTGTATAATTTATTTGCAAATAATTGGTACTTAAGCGTATACCAAGAATGATATTTGAGAATTGCGTTAGTAATTATAGGAGTACTCGTGTGTAAGTATTAGCCTCGCAAAAGCACGCATTTTTGAGCAATAAATGAAGAGTTTTGAGAAAGTCTACTGATCTGACATAAAATACGACTGGGTCGTATTATCTAGACTATACGACGTATCCAGACTTTGGACGAATCAATAAGACCATGCTCTGACTTTGAAGAATACGCCTGATGTACAATCCACTATAAACGATACGTCTGTATATTATACCATTGGTCAAAGAAGAAGACATTAATGAGTTTTACATCAATACGACTATATACGTTTATTCCAATCAAGAAGATACGGCGTATACGAGCCTACACTTCACGGAAACGCCACGAAGGATTCAAATTTTCCAATCGCTTATCAGGAACTTCAAATGTATCGCCTTGTATTCATAGGAATTTATTATACTCACGAAGAATTCTGGTAGAATGATATCAAACGTTAGGTCGCCTAAATACTTCAGAAGAAATAAGAAAATGTCATCCAAATACGACCGTAATATCCCATACATGGATGGATAGACGGCAGTAACATCGATACAAGCCGAATATCTACGATCACTATATAAATCAGAAAAAAACGAAATCCCAAAAAAATGACTCCAATTTATAGCATATGCCAAATTAAGACGTGCCAATCCACTCATACCATAACCCCAAATACCCCCACCATGCTCGACTCAAGACGTCGCATTAGTAACTCGAGCCCCATAGAAGGTATAAAAGCAGCATCAAGATCAGTAGCAAAACTACTTGTTATCTTGCACAACCGAATACGCGTTGATTGAGGTCTTATTTATTTTAATCCGTTTCATATTCATACCGTGTCGTATATTTTTACAATGACTATCTGGCTGATACCTTTTCGGTATAGCCATGTTTGGGTAGTATCTAATGTTTGGTTTTTTTATTCTCGATTTCTTAATTTATGGTTGATTCGTTGTTTTATGTTTACCAGTTCTTATATTTTGTTTATGTGGCTTTTAAGTATATGCGACCTATCATTCAACTGGGTCTAGTCCTACATATTTAATACGCTGCAACTTCGGTGTTGTTTAGGCGTAGGCTAAGAGTCCGGGATAGCTCTCCATATTGCAATTTATTTTTATCTAGATATCATTAGGATACAAATATTGACACCTTCAAAATCCTTGCCTTTTAGTTTAGGTAAGGCATAGTTGAGGCTATATATAAGGTGACTCCTTGGTTATCATTGAGTACATTCTTATTCAATGGGTAAGGACGCAGACAAGTAGACTACTTGTTTATAAATAGTCGTATTTAAAGCACAGTAAAAATGGGTGTTAAAGTCTGGATGAGTTGGGGCTTTAGTAAGAGACATTTACTTAGATCTAAGATAGATATATAATATCATAAGGATGCTTTAGCGTTATTGCGTCTAATTGTGACAGAATTAGCATGTTTTGGTCTTAGGATGAAGCGTAAGTATCCGCCTAAGTCTAGAATGATATGCCACTTCGAGATTAAGGACAATCAATTACACTAATAAACATACCTGCTTTTCTATCGGATTATTCTTGCGTTGATTCCATTTTCCTCTACTCTTAGTGTGTTACGACGCTTCTCTATCGTTTTTTGCTTGTATTTCTTGTGTGTGTTTATTGTTTACTTGTCATCAAAAACCTTAGCATAAACTACCCAAACTCGTGCCAGTCTCCAGGCTGAAACCCCTCTTTTCCATTATGTTTAGGCTTTAAATTGAGTTTAGCATAAATTAGCATTAATTTAGTACTACATAGGTAACCAAAATCTGAATAGAATTAGGAATTACCGCTCTCGCTATTACGTGATCGACACCCTACTTAACAACGAAACTACCACCGACCGGGTACACTGCCGTTTTAAGGTGTTGTTTTAGGTTAAGTCGGAAAAAATAAATAGTAAAAATTGTTACATAAAATAACACCTACACATCAATGGACACATTCAGAGTGGTGAAGGTTTTCTCTTCATTAGGTTTGTTACTCAACTTTTTGAGGATGTAAGATTGACATAGTTTGGATACTTGACACTCATTCTTGCGGTTTTTCTTTTGAAGTTTTGTGAATTTGTTTTGGATGAACTAGTCATGGTTATGAACTAGCAAGGTTGTATATGAGAAATGTGGAGAAAGTGTGAAAAAATGGTGTTTGAGAGTGATGATTATAAGGAGAAAGTGGTGATATGAATTGTATAATGGTTTTTGGAATATATGGGGAACATGTTATATCCTAAGGTTTAAGATCCCACATATTATCATATAGCATGGTTATAAGATAAAGTAGAAAAAGTTAAAAATCAAGAAAATTCAAATTTTGGCTCCTGGCCTGGACATCCACGGATCCACCAAAATAACGTACGGATCTACCATATGGTGGATCCGTGGGTCGCAAAGCGCATGCAATTATCATCCATGAAGTTAATGCATGCAATCCACGGATCTACCGTACGGATCTACTATCATCTACCAATTATCATCCATGAAGTTAACGCATGCAATACATTACACATAATATAATCTACTTGCACATTATCCTATTAATATTACACATACTAATTTAACGTAGTTTAGTTAAGATTTTAGGGCTTCCTATTACATATTCATCATGAGTTACCATTGAGAATGATCATGATGATCATACAAAGCGCAACGATAATCTTTAATGATTTCCTCATTGGAAGAGAATTTGCTCATCATGTCCATTGAGGGATTGATAGAGATGAAGTGTTTACATTTTAGAGAGAAGCCAGTGGTTTTAAATATTTCGAGTAGCTTTGATAGAAGGATACCGTAAGGTAATGGCTCATTTGGAGAGTTTTTAGAGTGTAGCATTCGTTTTGCTACGAAATATGCTAGATTGAATGGAGTGGAGGTGGTGATACAATAAAGCATGTATGCTTCACAAGCAGATAATTATACTTTAGGTCCATTGGTACAAAGGATGTTTTCTCTAATAACAATTTGCGTGGTTTTGAGATAAGGACACAATTCATCACTGTAGAGGGTATTTGGGTCATGTGTGTCGTATTTTTCTCCATAACAGGTCCACAAGAAAGCATACTTAGAGACAAGCTTGCTTTTGTTCACTTTAGGATTTCTACCCTAGAAACAACTCTCGAAGATATTCAAGTTCATCACCAGAATCTTCTAAAACACACTTCATAAGTCTAAAAAACCCAAACATCAAACTACAATCCTTGTCGTTTGTTGCTTTTATCTAGAATCCTACCACGAGACACGTAGCATAAGTATCAGCTCTTTTAAAGTTTCATATGTAAAGTTATCCATGAAATAAATAAAGTGATGATTCCGTTACATCTTGTTATCTGGTGATATCAAAACTCGACATAATTTGTCAATTCCATTAATTCCATTATGTTCAACTCTGAATACTCTCCTCATAACTTTGAAACATAAATTATCATCCTCGACTATATGGGCATCAGTATAATTAATATCTCCATATTTTTCTTACCTTTCATGATCATATCATTTTAGTACATTACCGTTTTGATATCATGTTTTATGCTTAGGTAAGACGATTTATGATCATCTTATTGAAATGAATTAGGACGCTTCTTCATTTGAATAAGGAAATTATAAATCTCCGAACTATGAATTTATAAATTCTCAGTTACAAGGATTTGGACGCTTCTCTTTGTAAGTGACAAATTATAAATAAGTAGGCTTAAGTATATAGCATACGTACAAACAAGTTTCTTTCAATCCGTTTGTACAAATAATTCCTTTTCTTCACTTATCATTATCATTATTACCTTTATTATCTGTTCATTTCCAAATCTGTATCCCACATGATTAGCAACTCTCTTACAAAATTCATAATCATTCCTTTACTCCTCTCGGCATTTTTGCCTAAATCTCAGGACGAGATTTCGTTAAAGGGGTGGATACTATAACAACCCAGAATTTTCATCAAATGCAAAATCAACCTATTTTATTATAATCACAATTGTACGGGGAAATTTTCGCTTTATTACATTACTTGCATTACCAATATCTCAATATGCAACGTACCTTGCATATCTAAAGTTAACAAGCTCACGCAACCTACCTATATCAATCCTATCTTCGTATATGTCAAGCAAACATCATAACATGTCAAGTTAATATCTTAATATCATTATTACAAAGTACATTACTCATATAATGTACCATTCGCAACCGTATATATCAAAATGGCGATCTTTAAATCGTTAAAAATACCACTAAACCCAAATCTATAAAAGGTTAATATCTAAAGCGAATGTACAAGCTACTAAAGCATATATACAAGTAATATAACATCTCATTTGAATATACTTTCCCTCTAAAATAAGGTACAAGTCCTTTAAAGCATAATGTACAAGTCATTAATGCACGACATCCAAAATAGTCGTTTTAGTTTTTTTTTTTTTTTTTTTTTTTTTTTTTATTTGTTTTACCTCTGTTTTCCTAAGGAAACTTGTATAATCCATCAAGTACAAGTTACAAGCAAGTCATATACTTCATTTACATTCCATAATCATCCTCATTTCATAAGATTTCATGAAATGAAACCTAGAAACCCTAACCCGAGCAAAATACTAAACCATGACCCGTTTCTCGATATTTATCCATTTTTAACTTCAAACCAACACTCAAATAAGTTGTAATAACTTAATTTACAACATTATCAATCATATTCTATCATCATTTCATCTCAATTATACACGAAATAAATCCAAGAAACCCTAAACGTGCCCTAATTTGACTTTGGACCCGTTTACTCATTTTCACCCATTTTAAACCCGAACCACCTATCAATTCTTGCTAATAATCCTTAATACAAGTATTGTGAACATATATATATCATTATATCACAAGAGTACTCAAAATGCAAGCTTGAAAACCCATTTCGAGCCCTAGTTTACCCGCGACCTACAATCTTGCATTTTGACCAAAAAAAAAACCATTTAAGGTTTCTTTTTGCAAACAAATCCACCTCATGACTCACCTCCTTGCTTCTTATAACAGCTTACAAGTAGGTCTAACATATTCCATGGTTGCTAATAAAGCCACATATCCACCCTCAGCCTCCAAGGCAGCCGTGGCAAGTCACCACCTTAAACCATCTCCACCATGGACCTATTCGTAAAAACCACCTTGATTCTCTGCTCACGCATTGTGCTACATCACCCTCATATAATCTCCAATACAGCCACTATAGAAATGAGATACCTTATTACTTACCTTGGTCACCAAATTCATTTGAACACTATAAATAGACTCGCATACCATTCATTTTAACTCATCTCCCACTTCCTCCTCTATAACCCATTATAGCAGCAATCCTTTGCTCAAATAAGTTCCTAAGAGGTCCTAAGAAGTCTCAAGATCAGAAGTGAAGCAAAATAAACCAAGAAAAAAAGCCCCAGAGTCGTTATTCTAGGCGTACGAGTGCAAAAGTCCCGATTTCGACCCGTTTCCAAGCTATAAGCTCAAACCCAGGTTCTAAGATCTTCATACCTTCTCCTACACCCTTATGATCTCATAAACTCATACAAAACTACTTGTCAAAGTTTTAAACTCCAATACATGCTTATTTTGCCATTGTTAAACCAAAATCTAAACACCCTAAACCCTAAATTTTCAAGTTTTTCTTGAATCTATGAGCTAAATGTATAAAAAAGAAAATGTTTTTATAACAAGCTAACATGCTTAAATAATGTTATTATAAACCACTTTTTCAAGTCTGAGAGGAATTAAATTAAAAACCCTACGCGATTTCTTATAAAACCTAATCATCCTTTTGAATTTCCTAGCTTAACGAATCGTTAATCTAAACTTTTGTTAAGTTAAACCTTCATATTTTAGCTTATATTAATAAGCTATAACCTGAAAATGTCTTTTGGAATGTTAAAATAAACTTGCATGGCAATTCGGACTTGTTTTGTAAATATTATCCATGCAAGGGGTATATATCGTAACTTTCTGAAACTTATAACTAAAAGGACTGAAATACATTTAGGAAAAGTTATAACTATAAGGGTCTATTATGTCACTTTCCAAAGTATAAGGTTTACTTTGTACATCTTTTAAACTAGAAGGACCAAACTTGTAAAAGTGCAAAACTACCAAGGTCATAATTTGCCATTTTACATTCTCCAAGGGCTAAAATGTTTAACATTTTGAAAAGTATAAAATGTATTCAAAACATTACAAGACATAACTTTAATTAACGCTTGTCGTGCTTATCATTTCCAGATATTGATCAAAACGCTTAAAACCGATTATATCGTATCACAATACTAGGGAGCTTCATATTAAGGGGTTTCATCTTGGTATTATGTGTCTGACTGATGTATGTTGAGTTACGATTAAAGTTCCCTAATCCTTAAACGTTACTTAGATACTTCTGAATGTATGATGCCCAAACGGTGGATACAATAATTCCAAACTTTCCAAACAAACTCCATAAACAAATAATTAGACTCTCTGAACCAAAGTTTCTAGAGTACAATCTACCTAAACTTGCAAATTTACGCAGATTGCGTGACATGGCTAGATTACTATCATTTTGCTATATCAAACCATCCCTGTAAAGATTGGGATAAAGGTCATCAGCTTTCATTTTTGGAATAATTATTACAAGCCATCCTATCAGGTTAAGTTCATAAACCACGCCTTTACTTAGTTACTATGTTTTAGTAAACCCTCGAGGGGGATCATGCTTTTTTACCAACTCATTTTACATACTCATTTATCTTATAACAAAAGTTATTACTTTCAAATGACTAGTGAGTTTCATAGCCACACTTTTAATCTCCTTAATTTTCATAAAACCCTTGAGGGGAAACATGCTAAAATTACGAATAAAAAAAAAAGTGTGTTTTTTCAGACTATATGCTAACCTGATATACCTTTACAATTAATGTCTAAGTTACTTATGCCAAAAGTCTCTCATTATCATGGACCATTAATCACTTATGGGTGAACGTAAATATTGTGGATAGATCTATCGGGATTGACGAATCCTGTTTGTGTTAGCCGGATAGGTAACCAAACACACTATATTTGAATTTCATAGGTATATGGCAATTACCTACACCGGGGGCCATTATCTATATATATATATATATATATATATATATATATATATATATATATATATATATATATATATATATATCACATCAATTTGGGTATATATATACACTAGTCAGTTTGTGTGCCATGAGCTTAGACGAGACAATAACGCAATTATACCATAACATTATACATGCAATACCATTTTCCCATGATAATTGTATTCGTTACAATTATTACAAATAACGGGTGTATAACAACGTAACCCAATACCACACTATAACGCATTACTTATGACACTGCTTTTATAACAATTACTTATATGACTTGTATTCAACATTACATATTCAAACCTATGAATTTTTCACCACTCCAACCAATGTGTTGACTTATAGCATTTCTATCTCAGGTAATTTGACAACTTATGGCACGTATTGGCATGGACCTTAAAGATGGCTAAAACTGTTATCATTCACATTTGTATAAACTAGATTTTGGTACATGCCTTTGTAAAACGTCTATTTAAATGAATGAATAAAAGTATCTTTTGAACAAACGTCTCTTTTGAGTCATTTTCTATGATTATGATTGTTGTATCCATGAAGTAATACCTCAGATTAGCTTCTGCTGCTATATGTAAAAAATACGGGAGTTACAGCTTACTCTACATAAAGTAGATAATTCTTCTAATCATGTTTTTTTAAAAACGTTTAAACCCAATTTTTCAAAAAGAACTTTCAATGTCAAATTGTCTACAATATAATTAGTGGTATTTTTCAATAAAAAGTGGTATTTGTTAAACTTTTGTGTTCCAACACTCCCGCTTCCTGCGTAATATGTTTAAAAGTTGTGGTTACATAGGAATGTCAATATTAATGTGAATCAATTTCTGAGGGGGAGCTTTTAAAGCAAACCTTTTAATGTATTGGGTACATCTCATAAATGTCAATTTTATGTATCCAAACACATTTTGTGAAATTAAAATGTGGAAACTTATAATGTCAATTAATAATATACATTGTTCACTAAGGTATCTCACTCCGTCTTCAACATTTTGTGGCGTCATATCAATTTTTCACTCCAATGTCAAGTTTAAAAAAAAATTATGTTAACCCACATATACTGTTGAAGGTGTAAGCTAATCAGGAAAATGAATTCATGCAATATCGTGGCATAATTTTTCTCCCCGTGGAATTTTTCATGTGATAAATTTTAATCAATTGGTATTTCAAATACTAAATATTTTATTATTTAAAATAAGGGGAAAATGTAATTAAAATGTGATCTAGAAGATTCACTAAAATGTCAAAACGGCTAAAGATTCGGATTAAGATGACAAGTGATCACGGAGTTGATTTGGTACCCCTTATTTGAGATTGAAGTATGTTTCATGAAGGCGTCATCTTTAATTCAATCACGAACTTCCTTTATTTTCAATCTACCCTTTTCATCAAACCCAATCTAACGATTGATGACTTGCTTGAGCGTATACAGCTTATGATTAAGACTTAGATTATCTAGTTATTTCCTGATGTAAGGAGTTACATTATAGTGCACATCACGGGATAAAGGCTATCACTAAAGAATTTACAAATGGTCGTACTCAGTGTCACACGCAGATGTCTATTGTAGATAAATTTAGAGTGGTGTTGTACATCTTAACTTTTCTGGTGAGTAATGAGTAACATATAGATTTAATCTTGCACCATTCTTCAATCAACAACAGTGCAAGATTAAGTAACAAATTTGGGGGATTTTACTTCAGTTTCAAGTTTGGTATATCGAGTTTACTTCACCATATGGTCACAGCAATAGCCGACAGAATTCGAGGTTGGTAAGTTAGCCAGAGAGTTTAAAGGTTGAGATGTAATCAACAATTCTCACGTATAATTGATGAGCTAACAGAACGTCACTTGTACCGCCCTCACAGCTAAGCAAAATCCTCAAAAAGTTCTTCAAATGTCTTTCATAACTTTTCAAGATTGTTACTTATGATAAGAACTTCTCGAGTATATGTGCGTACACGTCAATGATACTTCCGAGAGTTCAAAACCATCATGGGGAAAAATGTGTACATCAGGGACTTAGTTGACTTTGATGTTACTATGTCAACTTCCAAGGGGAAGTGGTGTATACTACTTTACTTAGTATGGTTTGTGAAGTATTATGCATACGTGAGAAGAATTGTTGCTGATTCCTTGCATGTACCCCCGAACAAATAATCACCAAGACCTAATGACAAGCAGCAGTAGTATTTGATGTGGTTTTCTACTTCTACAAATTCTGTTATGTGCACGGGAAATGTCCCAAATAGAAGTTGATTTCTAGCTATATTAAAGTTTTAGAAACTGCTCAAGATAGTTCATTTGGTTTGAGGGGAAGCCTGAATCAGAAACTTCGCCAAAAAGTGAGTCTATGAAAGAAAGCTTTTATCAAACAATGCTGCATGAATTGGGGGGAATTTAATCCAACTCATGCATACTAGAATGGTTCCAGAACAAGTAAAGACACATATATAACCAAGCTGGATTAACAAGTAATCAAGACAAGAAGTCGGCAAATGTCACTTCAGCATTAGAACACTTTGCATGTCCTTATTGCGTTGAAATAGATACTTTATATGAACATTGTAAGTAATTCCGTATGTTAACATTTTGAGGGGAAGATTGTTACCTTAAATATGTTGACTAATACGGGAAATACACTATTTACATTAGGCAGACATCAGGGACAGAATTGTTAAGTTAGAATAGTTTCCCTTGTCATGACCTATATATACCCCCTCCATACTTCCATGGAGGGGTGATTTCATTTAAAACATTTCAACCAAATGTGTGTGTGGTTCTTTCTCTCTCTAAAACACAGTAGCACATCTTTCCTTTTTCCTCTCACTGAATAATATGGCTAAGTTCATGTTCAATCCTCCTTGACCTCTGATCATTTTTTAGCTAGAGTTTTTCTTAATATAATAGACAAGCATTATGGCAGATATGCTTACAAGAGATCTTTTATGTAAGAAGATTACAATAATTGATTGTTAGTTAATTAGGAAATATAAATCATTTAAAGTCTTTTTATCTCTTTTTATGTATTTTGTGAGTTATATAATGAATTAAGAACTGGTTATATCAAGTCCATTGAAAGTTTCTGCTTGTTAAGTATAATTAATACTCTGTTTAAACATCAAACTGCTAGAGTTACTACTGTTAGTTATACTTAATATTGCTAGGTATAATTAATACTGTGATAACTGTAAAAATTGCTATGGCTTGTGTTTTCTTGGTTTTTGGACTAACATTTTGCAGGAAAAACAAAGAAAAGTGTTAAATTGATGATGGAAAAGTTGTTTAGAATGTAATTGGAGTTAATGTTGGTGACTCAAAGTTAATGCTGCTAGGGATAACTTGCTACTATTGGTTTCTCGATTAATGCTCTGCTCAATGCATGAAAAAACTTACTCCTGTATACTGGCTGTTTCCTAAGTTTAATTGCTGCTAGCATAACTTTACTACTACCTGGGTGAAAGTTAATGTGTAGAGGGTATTTTCACAAATAACTTCGATTAATTGTTTATCAAAACAGTCATTTAATCGATTTCATACTTTCGTAAACTCTCTAATCACAAACCCTAACTCAATTTTATCATCCATCATCAAAACCCAACACAAATGACGACCCTAAAGTTTGCAGATACTCATAACATGGTCGCATTTTTGTCTAAACCCACAGAAAGTGATGGGTTTGTGAACAAAATAGTTGATTTTTCTGACAATGTGCACCAACCTATAAGATATGCATTAACAGTTAATCCCGCTATATATATCTCTTGCATTGAACAATTCTGGTCTACTGGCGTGGTCAAAACTATCAATGAGGAAGTACAATTGCATGCCCTAGTAGATGACAAGAAGATAATTATCTCTGAAGCATCTGTGAGAAGATATCTTAAACTAGAAGATAAGGAAGGTATTGATTGTTTACCAAACTCCAACCATTTTAGAACAACTAGCATTGATGATATTGGAGAAAATATTCACAGAAGCTCACTTTAATAAGCCATTCTCTCATCTACAATGGAAATTTCTGATTCATAATATTCCTACAATATCTAAGGTCCAAAGACTTTGCATTGAATGGATTTTAGTTAGCACTTATGGCGATCTGCAATTATCTGCTAGCAACAAATCAGAAATTCCAACTTTTCAAGTTCATTTTTGAAGGTATGATCAAAATAGGATAATGAGTCAAGGAACATTTTTGATGTATCCAAGGTTATACAAGTGTTTTTGTGAACAAACAACTTGATGGGCTGCCAACTCATAAGATTATTTATAATGCACCCTCTCATACTAAGAAGATTTTTGAAAATATGAGAAAGGTAGGAAAAGGTTTTTCCTGGTAGAGTAACACCTTTATTTCAAATAATGGTGGTGCAACACCAATCACAAATGGGTGAAGGTTTAGTAAATCCAACTGATCCTCATCACACACCCACCATTATTCAAAAAACCAACTACGTCAAACCACAAAAGACACAAAAACCTAGTAAGCCTAAAAGAAAGACACTCAGGTACCTCAGCCTGATTTGATCCTAGTGACAACCTTGCAGATGAGAGGCTGTCCAAACGGAGTTGGATGAATAGTTGTGGTGATGGTTCCACTACTGCTTTTCTAGCTTAGAAGCAGAGCAGGACAATTGTAACATAACTAAGACTCGATCCAAGGCAACACCTAATGAATCTAGTTTCCCTAGAACTACAGTCAGGTGGTTGGTCCCATGTGCCAAGAAAGCATAGGGTGAAACTATTGCTCAAACTATTATGCGAATGTATCTAAACTTTCCAATGATACACTTCACCCTCGCAATAGGTTAACACACTCAAAGTGATGAGGATAGACTTAAACTTAATGAATTGATGGAATTGTGTACCACTTTACAAAAGAAGGTTCCATTGATTTGTGAGAATAACAAGAAACCACTCAAGCTAATGAGATGTTGGTTTGAAAAAGGAGGGTCAAAAAGCTTGAAAAGAAAAGATGTTCAAGAACTCATAAGCTGAAGAGACTATACAAATTTGGTTTGAGTGCTAGTGTAGAATCCTCTAGAGATGAAGAAAGTTTGGGTAAGGATGCATCCAAACAGGGGAGGATTAATGTTATTGATGCAGATGAAGACATTACCCTGGTTAATGTTCAAGATGATGCTGACAAAGAAATGTACGATGTTAGAGGTACTGTGACTGGTGATGAGGTGTTTGCAGAACAAGAAGTTGCTGCTAATTAAATTTACATCTTTAGCAACAACTTCTTGTTCTGCAAACACCTCATCACCAGTCACAGTACCCACATCGTACATTTCTTTGTCAGCATCATCTTACATTAACCAGGGTAATGTCTTTATCTGCATCAATAACATTAATCCTCCCCTGTTTGGATGCATCTTTACCCAAACTTTCTTCATCTCTAGAGGATTCTACACTAGCACTCAAACCAAATTTGTATAGTCTCTTCAGCTTATGAGTTCTTGAACTTCTTTTCTTTTCAAGCTTTTTGACCCTCCTTTTCAAACTAGCAATCTCATTAGCTTGAGTGGTCTTTGTCTTCTCCAAATCAAGAACCTTCTTTTGTAAAGTGGTACACAATTCCATCAATTCATTAAGTTTAAGTCTATCCTCATCACTTTGAAGTGTGTTACCTCTTGCGAGCAGTGAATCATTGGAAAGTTTAGATACATTCTCAAACCTAGTTTGAGCAATAGTATCCCCTATGGTTTCTTGGCACCTGGGACCACCACCTGAAGTAGTTCCTAGGGAACTAGATTTATTAGGTGTTGCCTTGGATCGGGTCTTAGTTATGTTACCACTGTCCTGCTCTGCTTCTAAGCTAGAAGCAGTAGTGGCAACCCTCACCAAACTATCACCCAACTCCTTATGGACAGCCTCATCTGCAACATTGTCACTAGGATCACTAGGCTGAGGTACCTGAGTGTCCTTTCTTTTAGGCTTCCTAGGTTTTTGTGTCTTTTGTGGTTGAGTAGATGGTTGAATAATGGTGGGTGTGTGATGAGGATCAGTTGGATTTGCTGAACCTTCACCCATTTGTGATTGGTGTTGCACCACCATTGTTAGAAATAAAGGTGTTACTCTACCAGAAAAACCTTTTCCTACCCTTCTTATATTTCCAAAAATCTTCTTAGTGTGAGAGGGTGCATTATAAATTCTCTTATGAGTTGGCAGCCCATCAAGTTGTTGATTCAAAAACACTTGTACAAACCTTGGATACATCAAAAATTTCCCAGACACATTATCTAAGTTTCTGATCATACCTTCAAAAATGAACTTTAAAAAGTTGAATTTCTGATTTGTTGCTAAGCAGATAATATCAGATGCCATAGTGCTACTAAACTCATTCCATGCAATAGTCTTTGGACTTAGACATTGTAGAATAGTATGAATCAGAATTTTCCATTGTAGAGAGAAGAATGGCTTAAAAAAGTGAGCTTCTGTGAAATTTTCTCATATCCCATCAATGCAAGTTGTTCAAAAATGGTAGAGTTTGGTAAACAATCAATACCTTCCCTATCTTCTAGTTTAAGATCTCTTCTCACAGATGCTTCAGAGATAATTATCTTCTTGCCATCTACTAGAGCATGCAACTGTACTTCCCCATTGATAGTTTTGACCACGCCAGTAGACCAGAATTGTTCAATGCAAGAGATATATATAGTGGGATTAACCGTTAATGCATATCTTATAGGTTGTGCATTCAGAAAATCCACAATTTGTTCAAACCCATCACTTTCTGCGAGTTTAGACAAAAATGCGACCATGTTATGAGTATCTGCAAACTTTAGGGTCATCATTTGTGTTGGGTTTTGATGATGGATGATAAATTTGAGTTAGGGTTTGTGATTAGAGAGTTTACGAAAGTATGAAATCGATTAAATGACTGATTGAAACCCTTAATCGAAGTATTTATGAAAATACCCTCAACAACATTAACTTTCACCCAGCAGTAGTAAGTTATGCCTAGCAGCATTAACTTAGAACCAGCAGTAGTAAGTTATGCCTAGCAGCATTAACTCAGAACCAACAGTAGCAAGTTATACCTAGCAGCATTAACTTTGAGTCACCAACATTAACTCCAATTACATTCTAAACAACTTTTCCATCATCAATTTAACACTTTTCGTTGTTTTTCCTGCAAAATGTTAGTCCAAAAACCAAGAAAACACAAGCCATAGCAATTTTTTACAGTTATCACAGTATTAATTATACCTAGCAATATTAAGTATAACTAACAGTAGTAACTCAGCAGTATTAAGTATAACCAGCAGTATTAATTATACTTAACGCATAAAACTTTCAATGACATGAAATACAGTACAAATTCATATAAAATCTCCTACAAAAAGACATAAAGAGATAAAAGACTTTAAAGATTTATCATTCCAATACTAACAATCAAATATTGAAATCTACTTACATCAAAAGCTTTTGTAAGCAAATCTGCAACATGCTTGTCTATTATAATAAGAAACACTAGCTAAACAAAATGATCCAGAGGTCGAGGAGGATTGAACAAGAACTTAGCCATATTATTCAGTGAGAGAAAAAGGAAAGATGTGTATGTGTTTTAGAGAGAGAAAGAACACACACACATTTTGTTGAAATGATATAAATGAATCCTCACCCCTCCATGGAAGTATGGAGGGGGTATTTTTAGGTCAAGACAAGGGAAACTATTCTAACTTAACAATTCTAGTCCCTGCATGTCTTGCCTAATGATAACTTGTGTAATTCTGTATTAGTCAACATATTTTAAGGCTAACAATCTTCCCCTAATATGTGAACATACGGAATTACTTACAATGTTCCTATCAAGTATAATTACAACACAATAAGGACTTCCAAAGTGCTTCTAATGCTGAAGATGACATTTGCGACTTCATGTCTTGATACTTGTACTCCAGCTTGGATCTTCTGTGTCTTTACTTGTTCTGGAACCATTGTAGTATGCATGAGTTGGATTAACTTCCCCCCAATTCATGCAGCATGTCTTGAAAAGCTTTCTTCATAGACTCCTTTTTGGCGAAGTTTCTGAATCAGCTTCCCCCCAAACCAACATCCCTATCTTGAGCAGATTCTAAAACTTTAATGTAGCTATAAAAAACTTATATTTAACATTTACGTGCACAGCGGAATTTTGTAGAAGTAGAAAACCACATCAAATACTACTGCTACTTGTCATTAGGTCTTGGTGAATATTCGTTCGGGGGTACATGCAAGGAATCAGCAACAATTCTTCTCACGTATGCAGAATACTTCACAAACCATACTAAGTAAAGTAGTCTACACTACTTCCCCCTGGAAGTTGACATGGTAACATCAAAGTCAACTAAGTCCCGGATGTACACATTTTCCCCCATGATGGTTTTGAACTCTCGGAAGCATCATTGACGTGTACGCACATATACTCGAGAAGTTCTTATCATAAGTAACAATCTTGAAAAGTTATGAAAGACATTGAAGAACTTTGAAGGATTTTGCTTAGGCTGTGAAGTACCATTGACGTTCTGTAGCTTCAATTATCTCATGAGAATTGCTGATTACATCTCAACCTTTAAACTCTCTGGCTAACTTACCAACCTCGAATTCTGTCGGCTATTGCTGTGACCATATGAGTTGAAAGTAAACTCTGATAAACCAAACTGAAACTGAAGTAAAATCCCCCAAATTTGTTACTTAATCTTGCACTGTTGTTGATTGGAAGAAAGGTGCAAGATAAATCTAATAAAATCTATACACAACCAGAAAGTAATAAGAAGTTACAACACCATCATAAAATATCTACATCGACATCTGCGTGTGACACTGAGTACTACAATGTAACTCCTTTAAGTGATAGCTATAACCCGTGAGCACTATAATGTAACTCCTTACATCAGGAAATAACTAGATAATCTAGAGTCAAAATCATAACGGTAACGCTCAAGCAACTCATCAATCGATAGATGGGTTTGATGAAAAGGTTTAGAAATAAAAGGAAGTCTCGATGATGAAATAAGTAGACGCCTTCATGAAACATACTTCAATCTCAAATAAGGGGTACCAAATCAACTCCGTGATCACTTGTCATCTTAATCCGAATCTTTGCCGGTTTAGAACATTTAGTGGAATCTTCTTAGATCAAATTTAAATTACATTTTCCACTTAATTTTAAATAAAAAATATTAGTATTTAAATACAATGATTAAAATTATCACATGAAAAATTCCACGGGAGAAAAATTTTCCACTAATATGCATGAATTCATTTTCCTTGATAGCTTTCCTTCCAACAGTAATATGTGTGATTACCAATATTTATTAAAACATGACATGAAGTGAAAAATTGATATTAACGCCACAAACTGTTGAAGACGGAGTGAGATCCTTTAGTGAACAATTTATATATATTAAATGACATTATAAGTTTCCACATTTTAAATTTCACAAAATGTGTTTGGAAACATAAATTGAGATTATATGAAAAAAGTATGTACCCAATACATTAAAAGGTTTGCTTTAAAAGCTCCCCCTCAGAAATTGATTCACATAAAATGACATCCTTTGTACCACAACTTTTAAACATATTCGAGGAAGGGAGTGTTGAACACACAAGTTTAACAAATACCACTTTTTATGGAAAAATACTACAAATTATATTGTAGACAATTTGACATTGAAAGTTCTTTTTGAAAATTGTGTTAAACGGTTTTAAAAAACACATGATAGAAGACTTCTCTTCTATATGTAGAGTAAGCTGTAACACCCCTATTTTTACATATAGCAACAGAAGCTAATCTGGGGTATTACTTCATGGATACAACAATCATAATCATAGAAAACGACTCAAAAGAGACGTTTGTTCAAAAGATACGTTATCATTCATTTAAAATCAAAGTTTTATAAAGGCAAGCTCCCAAAATATTTTTCAATTAATCATACAAGTGAATGATAACAAGTTTTAGTCATCTTAAAGTCCATGTCCACTCGTTCCATAAGTTGCTCATTACCTTGAGCTAAACATGCTAAAAAGTCACACAATGGTAGAGTGAAATTCATATGTTTGAAATGTAATAGTTGGAATACAGTTCATCATAAGGTAATTGTTATAAAAGCAGTGTCCATAATAATGCGTAATATGGTATTGGTTACGTTGATATACACCCGTTATTAGTAATAATTGTAACTAAAACAATTTTCAATGGGAAAATGGTATTGCATGATAATGTTAGTGGAAAGTAATGCGTTATGTCTCGACTAAGCACATGGCACACTACTGACTAGTGTATATATACACCCAAATAGAGTGATAACATATATATAATAAAAAATATATATATAAATATATATTATATATAGATATATATAATATATAAATATATATAAAAAAATAGATAATGGCCCCCCTGGTATAGGTAATTGGCCATATACCTATGCAATTTCAAATATAGTGTGTTTGGATACCTATCCGGCTAACACAAAACAGGATTCGTCAATCCCGATATGATCTATCCACAAATATTTACGTCACCCATAAGTGAATAATGGTCCATGATAAAGAATAGACTTATAGGCATAAGTAACTTAGACATTAATTGTAATGGTATATCAGGTTAGCATATAGTCTAGAAAAAACACTTGTATTCGTAATTTATAGCATGTATCCCCCTCACGGGTTTATGAAAACATTAAAGAGATTAAAAAGTGAGGCTATGAACTCACTAAGTCTTTGAAAAGTAATAACATTGTTATAAGATAAATGAGTATGTAAAAAGATCTTGGTAAACAAGAATTAAAAAAAAAACATGTTATCCCCCTCGCGGGTTTATAAAACATGTAAATAAGTAAAGGCGAGGTTATGAACTTCACCTGATAGGTAGTTGTAATAATTATTCCAAAATGAAAGCTGACGACCTTATCACAATCTTAACAGGGAAGGTTGATATAGCAAAATGATAGTAAACAGCCACGTCACGCAACCTGAGTAAATATGTCAAGTCTTAGGTAGATTGTACTCTAGAACTTTGGTTCAGAGAGTCTAATATTGTTATGAGTTTGATTTGAACTATTGGGAATTATTGTATCACCGTTCGGGCCATCATAATTCAGAAGTCATTAAGTAAACGTTTAAGGATCTAGGGAACTTTAAATCGTAAACTCAACAACTCAGTCAGAACATAATACCAAGATGAAACCCCTTAATATGAAGCTCCCTAGTAATGTGATAGGGGGGGGGGGGGGGGGGGGGGGGGGGGGGGGGGGGGGGGGGGGAAAAAAAAAAAAGGGGGGGGGAAAAAAAAAAAAAGAATATATAATCGGTTTTAAGCGTTTTGATCAATATCTAGAAATGATAAGCACGACAAGCGTTAATTAAAGTTATGTCTTGTAATGTTTTGAATACATTTTTATACTTTTTCAAAATGTTACATTTTAGACCCTTGAGAATGAAAAATGGCAAAATATACCCTTGGAGTTTGCACTTTTACAAGTTTGGTCCTTCTAGTTTAAAAGATGTACAAAGTAAACCTTATACTTTGGAAAGTGACATAATAGACCCTTATAGTTATAACTTTGATAAAATGACATTTTCAGTCCTTTTAGTTATAAGTTTCAGAAAGTTACGATATATACCCCTTGCATGGATAATATTTACAAAACAAGTCCGAATTGCCATGCAAGCTTATTTTAACATTCCAAAAGACATTTGCAGGTTATAGCTTATTAATATAAGCTAAAATATGAAGGTTTAACTTAACGAAAGTTTAGATTAACGATTCGTTAAGCTAGAAATCAAAACGGGTCGAATTAGGGTTTTATAATGAAAACGCGTAGGTTTTTAATTCAAATTCCTTCAAGACTTGATAAAGTGGTTATAATAACATTAGTTAAGCATGTTAGCTTAGATTATAAAAACATTTTTATCATATTAGCTCATAGATTCAAGAAAAACATGAAATTAGGGTTTCGGGTGTACGATTTTGGATTAAAATGGCAAAATGAGCATGAATTGAGTTATAAAACTTTAACAAGAGTTTATGTATGATAAATATGAAATCATAAGGTGAGTAAGGATACGTATGAAGAATCATAACCTGGGTTGAGCTTATAGCATGAAACTGGTCGAAATCGGGACTTATTGCACTCGTCCCCTAGAATAACGACACTGGTCTTTTTCTTGGTTTTAAATGCTCACTTCTGATCTTGAGACTTCTTAGTAACTCTTAGGAACTTATATGGCAAATGATTGCTGCTGAATAATGGGTTTTATAGAGATGAAGTGGGAGATGATTTAAATAGAATGGTATGTCGAGTCTATTTAATAGTGTTCAAATGACTTTGGAGACCAAGGTAAGTAATAAGGTAACCACATTATTCTATAGTGGCTGTATTGTAGATTAATAGTGTGAAGTTGTGATGGCTTATTGTGGTATAATAGGGGTTCCCACCCCATGTGGATATGGTTTAAGGTGGAGGACTTTCCACGGCTGCCTTGGGAGGCTGTAGGTGTGTAAAGTGAGCCCTTTATTAGCAAACCAGGAATTATTTAAGACCCTACTTGTAAGCTGTTATAAGAACAAGGAGGTGAGTCATGGAGGAGCTTAGTTGCCAAAGAAACCTTACAAAATGGTAAAATTTGCAAATTGTAGTCGCGGTAAACTAGGGCTCGAAATGGTTTTTCAATCTTGCCATTTTGAGTACTCTGTGATATAATGATATATATATTTCACAATACTTGTATTAAGGATAATTAGCAATAATTAGATAGGTAGTTCTTGTTAAAATGGTGAAAATGAGTAAACGGTCCCAAAGTTCAATTAGGGAACGTTTATGGTTGTCTTGTATTATTTCGTGTACAATGAGATGAAATGGATGATAGAATATGATTGATAATAATGAGAATTAAGTTATTACAACTTATTTGAGTGATGGTTTGAAGTTAAAAATGGATAAATAACGATAAACTGGTCCATGGTTTTTGTATTTTACTCGTGTTAGGGTTTCTATGTTTCATTTTAATGAATCTTATGAATGTGATGGATGATTATGGAATGTAAATTAAGTAAATGTACATTTATTTTAACTTGTACATGATGGATTAAACAATTTCTTTGAAAACAGAGGTAAAACGGCTATTTAGGATGTCGTGTCAATAATGACTATGTACAATAAGCTTTAAAGGATTTGTACCTAATTTTGGGAGGGAAAGTAATATTCAAAAGAGATGTTAAAAAATATATACTTGTAATCTGCTTTATGTAGCTTGTACATTCGCTTTAGAAAATTAATCTTCATATAATTAATGGTTAGAGGTTAAGATGAAAACATTTTATAACGATCGTTTATGAATATAACGTTTGCGAATTGTCATTATAAGAGTAATGTTACTTTGTAATAATTATATTAGGATATAAACTTGACATTATATGATGTTTTGCTTGACATATGACGAATGAAAGTATTGATATAGTTAGGTTTGCGTGATCTGTTAACTTTATATAATCAAGGTACGTTTGCATATTCAGATATTGGTAATGCATGTAATTAATAAATCGAAAATTTCCCCCTACAAATTGTGTATTATTAATAAAATAGGTTGATTTTGCATTTGATTAACTTATGGGTTGTTATAGTCTCCACCCCTTAAAGAAATCTCGTCCTAGATTTATTACAAAATCCGTGAGAGTATGTCAAGGAAAGATTGTGAAATTTGTAAAAGAAGTTGCTAATCATGTTGGACCACATAATTAGAAATGAAACAGATGATAAAGGTAAAAATGATAAATGAAAAAAGTGAAGAAAAGGAATTATTTTGTACACACGGATTAAAAGACAACTTCTTTGTACGAGTATGCTATATACTTAAGCCCTACTTTATTTAGAATTTGTCATCTTACCAAAGAGAACGTCCAAATCCTTGAAACTGAGAAATATAAATTCATAGTTCGAAGATTTATAATTTCCTTATTCAAATGAAAAAGCGTCCTAATTCATTTCAATAAGATGATCATAAATCGTCTTACCTAAGCATAAAACATGATATCAAAACAGTAATGTACAAAAATGATATGATCATGAAAGGTAAGAAAAATATGGAGATATTAATTGTACTGACGCCCATATAGTCGAGGATGATAATTTATGTGTTCAAAGTTATGATGATAGTATTCAAGAGTTGAACATATGGAAATTTAAAGGAATATGACAAATGATTGACGAGTTTTGAATAACCAGATACCAAGATGTAACGGAATCATCACTTTATTTATTTCATGGATAACTTTACATATGAAACTTAAAAAAAGTCTATACTTATGCTACGTGTCTGTGTGTAGGATTCTAGATAAAAGCAACAAATGACAGGATGTAGTTGATGTTTTGGGTTTTCAAACTTAGAATGTGTTTCAGAAGATTTTGGTGATGAACTTGAATATCTTCGAGAGTTGTTTCTAGAGTAAAATCCTAGAGTGAACAAAAGCAAACTTGTCTCTAAGTACGCCCTCCTGTAGCCCTATTGTTTGCTTTTGAGCACCAATTTGCATAATGTCCTTTCTCTCCACGGACATTACAAGTTATGGATACTTATTGTAGGTTGTTTCTAGTGGTTGGTCTTTTGTTTCTGCAATTCTTGGTCAGATGACCTACTTTGTTGCAAGTCCGACACTTGACAGTGCAGGGTCCTATGTGATGCAGGGTGCACCTTTCACACAAGGGACGATTCCCAGTATACCCATTGGTGGCAGCATAAGTCCTAAAGGTTTCTTGCCTTCTATTCTGCTGTTGGTGGTAATCATTGTTACAACTGTTTTTATTATAGTTATTCTGATAGTTGTTGTTGTTGATGATGTTTCTCTTATCCTCAAGCTTTCGTTTGTGATTATGGTTCTTTGCACAGAATCATGCTTTATTATCTGATCCATTAACCTCTGGGCTATGTTAATGGCTTCCTCTAAAGTTTGAGGCTTCGAGAAAGTAACATTTCATTCAATACTTTTGGACAATCCACTGATGAAAACTTCCATAAGTTTCTCGGTGTTTGGTACCATGTTTGGGCATAAGACGGATAATTCCTGGAATCTCCTAATGTAAGTCTTAAGATCATTTCCTTTTACAACCAAGTTGTAAAATTCGTCTTCCATCTCCTTGACTTCAGTTCGAGGGCAATACTTATTGGTTAAGAGCCTTTTCAATTCGGTCTAAGTGATTTGATTGGCTTGATTTATTCCAATAGGTTGAGCGTATGAATTCCACCAGGACAGGGCATCATTAGTTAAAGTACCGGTAGCAAATGTCACTTTGTTTTCCTCGGCACAGTTGCTATGAGAAAATACCGATTCAGTCCGCTCAAACCAGCGAATGAGGCCAACTGCTCCTGCCGTACCATTGAAGTAGAAAGGTTGACAGCTAACGAACTCTTTATAGTTTCCCATTTTTGTACAAAGTTTCCAGTAGTGTCCGTGTTCTTTTTGGGAATAACTAGCACTTGCCATTGTTGTAGCTTGTGCTTTCAGAGCTGAGGAAATGCCATTAGTAATCAGTTGCTGGATGGCAGCTAAAGTTATGACTGGTGTTTCGGATGTTGACGTCCTTTTGGGAGGCATTCTATCAATATAAGACAACACGTAGTAAGAATGATATCACAAGTTTTGAAAGGTAATACTTAAAAGAAAATGTAATGCTTAAAATTGCTAAAATAAATGGCTTATTTTTTGAATCTTAAGACTTTAAGCATCTATAGGTTAATGGTATGATTCAAATGGATGGAGACGGAGAAAAATGATGCATAATATGGATACAGGGATGATGAGTGAAATAGATAAAAGATTGGTATTTATGAAACAACAAGGTAACAGGATTTTCCTTTGTATTAAGAACAACTTGTCTTAGTACTGTACATAGTCAAGATTTGACAAGTGTTTTTATTTATACCACACATCCCGTGGCTAGGATGAAGCTATAACTAGTCTGATAGTTTGCTGATTTTGAGCTTGTAGATTGCATAAAAAACTTCCTAAATTTGTTTTTTGGTGACGAGCTTGGATCTCCTCAATGATTTGTTCAAGATTGGAAATTCTGTAGTGAGCAAAGGAAATCTTATCCTTTTGCCCTAATTGCTTCTTGTGAAGTTTGATAATCTGAGTACGGATTCTCTTAAGTTCTCTTTAGTTCGTTACCATTTCTTCGTATGATCATTCTATTAATACGTCCTTCTTCCATTTTCTCAATGTGGTGAAAAGAGAGTTCATCTAAGTAATTCAAAATATCTTTGATTTGTTCCTCAAGATGTTTCATATGCATCTTAATCAAACTTTTTCCTATTTCAAATATTTGAGGTGGGGTAGGAGTATAAACTGAGAAAGATGGTGATACCAAATCACAGGTTTGATTCCAAGATGAATTAGATAACGTAGTTAAGGAAGAAGATGGGGGGTGGATTTGCTTCTTAGGTGATAATAGTTCTTCAGGAACAAAGAAATATCAGAGATCAAATAGTAGTGATGGTGGTAATACAGGAGATGGAGTTAAAAAACAGCGTGTGGAGTAATAATTATCAGGTGAGGAAAAGGTAGATTCCTTAGTATAAAATGCTTGTACGTCCTTTAAACAAGGATTATTGTAGAAAGGCGAGAATACTGGTGGGATCATATTATCTTTAGTGTTTTTCGAAGAGTTAAAAGAACTGCTTTCTGATGAAATTGGAAAATAATCCGATGAGACCGAAGTATAGTTAAGAATATTCATAGAGGAAAAAGCATCCTCAATATCGGAAGTAGAGTGGTTGGGAGAAGACATCATTCTGATAACAACCTAGTTGTAAATAACATAAGTTATTTATAAGTATAGAATATATATATATGTATCTTTACATACTGTTCTGTGAATTCAGTGGCACGTGAGACTTTGATGCTAGAAAACAAGAATGTGTTATAGTTAAGGTATGACCTTGATCTCTATAACCATTGCGCAGATACATTCTGTATCCCCCCCATTTTTACAAATAGCATCGAAACTAAAACTGGGGTATTACTATGGATACTAAATCAATAATCATAGAAAACGACTCAAAAGAGACGTTTGTTCAAAAGATATGTTATCATTCATTTAAAATTAGAGTTTTACAAAGGTAGATCATAAAATCTAGTTACATACAATGTGAATGATAACAAGTTTTAGCCATCTTTAAGTCCATGCCACTCCGTGCCATAAGTTGCTCAATTACCTGAGATAAACATGCTAAAAAATGTCAACATAATGGTTGAAGTGAAATTCATAGGTTTTAAATGTAATATTTGAATACAAGATCATCATAAGTAATTGTAATAAAATCCGTTTCAAAGTAATGGGCTATTATAAGTGTCGTATTGGGTTACGTTGTTATACACATGTTATTTGTAATAGTTATAACGAATACAATTATCATGGGAAAATGGTATTGCATGTATAATGTTATGGTATAATTGCGTTATTGCCTCGTCTAAGCTCATGGCACACAAACTGACTAGTGTATATATATACCCAAATTAATATGATATATATAGAGAGATAATGGCCCTCGGTGTAGGTAATTGCCATATACCTATGAAATTTAAATATAGTGTGTTTGGTTACCTATCCGGCTAACACAAATAGGATTCGTCAATCCCGATAGATCTATCCACAATATTCGCGTTCACTTGTAAATGATTATTGGTCCATGATAATGAGGGACTTTTGGCATAAGTAACTTAGACATTAATTGTAATGGTATATCAGGTTTGCATATAGTCTGAAAAAAACACTTGTATTTGTAATTTATAGCATGTATCCCCCTCACTGGTTTATGAAAACATTAAAGAGATTAAAAAGTGAGGCTAGGAACTCACTAAGTCTTTGAAAAGCAATAACATTGTTATAAGATAAATAAGTATGTAAAAGAGTTTGTAAACAAGCATGTATCCCCCCTCGCGGGTATTAAAAAACAAGTAAATAAGTAAAGCGAGGTTATTGACTTCACCTGAATAGGTAGTTAGTAATAATTTATTCCAATATTTAAAGCAGACACCTATCACAATCCTTAACATGGAAGGTTAAAAATAACAAAAAGATAGTAAAACAACCACGTCCACGCAACCTGAGTATTGATTCAGTCTAAGGTAGATTTATACTCTTAATGGGATGTAGGTATAAGTATGAAGATCATAGAACCTGGTTTGAGCTTATAGCTTTTGGAAAGGGTCAAAATTGGGGACATATTGTACTCGTACGCCTAAAAAACGACTCCAGGGGTTCTTTTCTTGGTTTCTTTTGCTTCACTTCTGATCTTGAGACTTCTTAGGACTTCTTAGGACCTCTTAGGAACTTCTTTGAGCAAAGGATTGCTGCTATAATGGGTTATAGAGGAGGAAGTGGAGGATGAGTTGAAATGAATGGTATGCGAGTCTATTTATAGTGTTCAAAATGAACTTGGTGACCAAAATTAAGTAATGAGGTGTCTCATTTATGTAGTGGCTGTGTTGGAGAGTCTATGAGGGTGATGTGGTGAGGCTATGGTGGTAAAATAGGTCATGTGGAGATGGTTTGAGGTGGTGATTTGCCACGACTGCCTTGGAGGCTAAAGGTGGATATGTGGCTGTCATTAGCAACCATGGAATTGGTTAAGACCTGCTGTAATCAGCTAATATGAAGCAAGGGAGGTGAGTCATGAGGATCTTAGTTGCAAAGAAAATCAAAATCGGTCCAAATCAAGATTGTAGGTCGCAGGTTAAACTAGGGCACAAAATGGGTTTTTCAAGCTTGCAATTCGAGTACTCTTGTGATAAATGATAGAATATATGTTCACAAGACTTGTTATTAAGTATTATTAGCAAGAAATTGTAGGTGGTTCGGGTTTTCAAAAAGTTGAAAACGAGTAAACTGGTCCAAAGTCAAATTAGGCTCCACCCTCCCCCCCCACGTTTTAGGTTTTTTGGATTTATTTCGTGTATAATTGAGATGAAATGATGAAATGATGATATAATATGATTGATAATGTTGTAAATTAAGTTATTACAACTTATTTGAGTGTTGGTTTGAAGTTAAAAATGGATAAATATCGAGAAACGGGTCATGGTTTAGTATTTTGCTCAGGTTAGGGTTTCTAGGTTTCATTTCATGAAATCTCATGAAATGAGGATGATTATGGAATGTAAATGAAGTATATGACTTGCTTGTAACTTGTAATTGATGGATTATACAAGTTTCCTTGTGAAAACGGAGGTAAAACGGCTATTTTGGATGTCGTGCATTAATGACTTGTACATTATGCTTTAAAGGACTTGTACCTTATTTTGGAGGGAAGATGTATTTAAATGAGATGTTATATTACTTGTACCTGAGCTTTAGTAGCTTGTGCATTCACTTTAGATATTAACCTTTTATGGAATTTGGGTTTAGAGGTATACGATAACAGTTTAAAGCCCATTTTGATATAACGTTGCGAATGATACATTATATGAGTAATGTACTTTGTAATAATGATATTAAGATATCGACTTGATATGTTATGATGTTTGCTTGACATATAAATAGATATAGATGGCATAGGTAGGTTGCGTGAGCTCGTCTACTTTAGTTATGCAAGTTACATTGCATATTGAGATATTGGTAATGCAAGTAATGTAATAAAGTGAAAAAATTTCCCCGTACAATTGTGATCATAGTAAAATAGGTTGATTTTTGCATTTGATGAAAATTCTGGGTTGTTATATGAACACTCGTCTTCGAGCTACAAATACCACATTATCCTTGGGTTTGTAAAACAAATATCCAAATGACTTTTCTGGATAACCGATGAAAAGACACTTTTCAAATCTGGCTTCTAGTTTGTCATGAGCTTCTCGTCTAACGAAAACCTCATAACCCCAGATTTTGATGTGCCCAAGAGAAGGACGTTTTCCCTTTCACATCTCAAAAGGTGTCTTCGAAACCTTCTTAGTTTGTACAAGATTTAAGATATGGGCGGCAGTCTCTAATGCATAACCCCAGAAGCTTATTGGAAGTGTTGCTCGACTCATCGTAGATTAAACCATGTCTAACAGGGTTCTATTTCTCATCTCTGCAACTCCATTTAGTTGTGGTGTTCTAGGAGGAGTTAACTATGAAACTATACCATAGTTTTTAAGATGATCAAAAAATTTGATACTAAGGTATTCTCCTCCCCTATCGGATCGGAGTACCTTTATTTTTCTGCCTAGTTGGTTCTCTACCTTGTTTTGATTCCTTTTGAATACTTCAAGGGTATCCAACTTATGTTTAATCAAATAAACATATCTATATCTACTGAAATCATCGATAAACGTAACGTAGTACTCCATCCGTCCTAAAATTATTGTCCCCTATTGACTTTTCAATTCTTTTTCTTCCAACTTTGACCTAAAATATTTTTGTTTGGGTTATATAATACTTAATGAAAAGTATATGAATTGATTGGTTTTTAAATGTATTTTCATATTTATGATTTTCATCAAGTGTTATATAACACAAACAAAAATATTTATGGTCAAAGTTATAAGAAAAAGACTTAAAAAGTCAATAGGGGACATTAATTTTGGGATGGAGGGAGTAGCGTTTTCCATCTTTTGTGGCAGATCAGGATGGTCCACATACATCTGTGTGTACTATGTCCAATAATCCTTCACCTCTTTCACACGATCCTGTGAATGGTGATTTAGTCGTCTTTCCTAATAAGCAAGACTCGCATACATCATCCTATTTAAAGTCGAATGATTCCAACACTCCATCCTTTTGGAGTTGGGTGATGTGTTTCTTGTTTACGTGCCCAAGACATGAATGCCATAATTTTTATTTATCAAGCTCATTAGACGAACCAACATTTAAAATCACATTGCCATTATGACTAATACATTCAACAGTTTCATATATGCCTTTGCAAGGAAAAACTTTAAACATAAAACAACCATTTGAATAAACCAAAATATCTCCATTCTCATTATCAAATGAAAATTTATAACCATCCTTAAACAAAGCATGAAATAAAAGAATGTTTCTTGTCATTTTTTACGAATAACAGCAATTATTTAAATCTATCCTAACTCCAGACTTCAGCATGAGCTCATACTTTCTAATCCTTGTCACAGGCGTGATTTTCCTGTTTCCCATGACTAAATTGAGCTCTCCATGCTTCAACCTCTGACAACGCTTAAATTGAGTATGTTTTTAGTAGCATTATTCGTACTTTTGTATAAGTTATTTGGCTATTTATATATGGTTTTGTTACTTAATTGTATCAAAGTGTGTTTGCAAGTCTATTTGTAGCCAAGTACAAGAAAATCAAAAAAAGACGAAGAAACGAAGAATAAATAAAGTTTTATACAAGTACCAAGAATCCCTCATCAAGAACAACCTCAGGAAGAATTTCAAGAGCAAAAGAGCCAATCAATCAAGCTTCTAAGTCCCAAAATAGAGCTAAAATGAAGTTATATTGAAGTATAATGACCCACGACTAAGCACAAGTCCAACGGGAAGCTAAAACGCAAAATCAAGAAAGTTGTATACTGGGTCGAGTGGTCAGCCGCCCAGGCTGGAGAGCCAGCCACCCGGCTAGACCCATTTTTCAGCTCTAGCCGCAAGGCTCAATTTCTAGCCGCATGGCTCGTCTCTGCTGACCTCTCCAAGTTAACTTCTAATGCTTGTTTTGATCCCTAATCACTTAGGAACGATCAAGAAGGCTCTAGAATCATTATCCCTGGCATTTGACAACCCTTTGGCCCCAAGAAAACATTAAATACCCCCAAGGGCTTGGCACTATTATAAATAGGACCCTTGGCTATTGTTTTTAATCGTCCAATTATCATTCTCTCTTATCTACACCACCAACAATTCTCCTTACACCATAAGGACGAATTTCCACCATTATATCTCTCCTAAAAGACCACACAACCTATGCCATTTCCAGAAGTAGTGCAAGGTCGCTTAAAGATAAGTGTTTGGCATCATTTTTTGATTGGTAGATCTCTTATAGTCGATTGGAGGCTTAAGGGTTGCTCTAAATCCTTCCATTACTTATTGTAATCATACTTTGGCAATTTACTTTTATATTTTCAGAATGTTTATGATTGAGATTATTGATGCTACTTTGAGTTTTGTTGAAATAATCATGGAGTAGTTTTCTTTTACTTGATTGGGATGATGTAAACATTGATATGGAGTGTTTGGATCTTTGCAATATAGAATTATGATTTTGCTTATAAGTTTGCTTGAATTGATATGTGTATTAACAACTTGTTGGTAAATCTTAACCGGATCTATAGGTCGAAAGGATTTCTCATTGTGGTTTGTTCCAAATATTAGCGCGCGTATATGTTTGGCATTTCATGATTGACAACCATGATAAACAGGTTTAATGGATTCCTAAAGTTTAATCAAGAGTATAGGTCAAAAGGACTCTTATGAATGAATTGGTAAAATCATCTTTCTAACGAATGGCTTGTAATGAATCGGTTTATAATAACGATCATAGGTCGAAAGGGTTCGTTAATCTAAACTGTGTTATATGCAATTTCATGATACTACCCGTTGACTTGGAAATGTATGCTTTTGATTTGTTTGCTAGTGCTTAAGTATCTACCCGATATTCCAACACTCCATTGATATGAATACTAGTTCCAAACAAGTGTTTTTAATCATTGATTGTAAGTTTGCTTATTTGATTCTTGTTATTTGTTTTATGGTATTGTGGAACGTGACAACCATTATACCACCATCTTATTGCTTATTGATACATAGATTCTTTACAACCAAAAACACCCAAATTCTAGTGAATGACCTCAACTTAACACACCAAGCTAGCTACATACGAAAGGGTCATACTTGCCCGTGTGTTCTTAGCTTATTCGGTAAATCATGTTATAAATTTAAAACTAGTTGTCGTGAGACACATCAAGTTTTTGGCGTCGTTGCCATGGATTTTTTTGTGTTTTAAATCTCTGTATTTCATTTTATATACTTTGTGCTTTATTTGCTTTGCGAAAAAATCACCCAAAACCACTCAGACATGTCCAGCCGCCCGACTAAACCACTTAGCCGCCCGGCTAGCCACGAATTTGAGCCAGCCGCACAGCTAGATCCCTCAGCCGCCCGGCTGCGTACTCGTCGACCCACAAGATTCATTCAGCCGTCCGGCTGCTCTATCGGTCGGCTGGGCATTTTTGATCAAAAACCAATTTTTTTATTTATTTTATAAAACCCGTTCTACCTCGTTTCCTTAGTTCGAGCCTTACCCAAAACCATTCCTAGTTGTGTTTTAACTTGATTAAACCCATGTTTGTTGAGAAAGAACCAACCAAGCGTTGTTTTTTCATTTGATTCCCGAATAATCAAACCCGAAAGACCCGAACCAAACGCCACCCAACCGCCCT